>VWYI01041599.1:81477-349557 GCA_013399455.1 Anthoscopus minutus
CAGCCCTGTGTGTGTGTGTCTGTGTGTATGTGACAGCCCTGTGTGTGTGTGTCTGTGTGTATGTGACAGCCCTGTGTGTGTGTGTGCCTGTCTGTGTGTCTGTGTATGTGTATCCATGTGTCCACGTGTGTGTCCATGTGTCCATGTGTGTCCCTGTGTCCGTGTGTCCCCGTGTCCGTGTGTGAAGCCCCGTGTGTGCAGGCAGGAACTGCTCCTCAGTTCCCGGGAAGGAGGAGCGGATTTGCAGGGCTCTCCAGCAGCTGTGGGATTTGTGCTCAGCTGCTGGGATTGGGGTCCCCGCGGCAGGAGAGGCTGGGGGGGATCTGCTGCTCTGGGATGAGCCTGGGGAGGGGAGGCCTTTGCCTCTGCGTGTCTGCAGGAGGAACTGGAGGCTGTGACTGCGAAGGGTTTCTGCGGGGCGGAGGAGAACGCTTCAGTGTCCGGGAGTGTGAAGCAGGGGGGCTGCGGCCAACAGAATTTTGTATCTAGCAGGGATCAAAGGTGTGTCTGTGTGGGTGTGTGCAGGCTGGGACTGCACAGAAATTGGAGTGAGGATGAGAAGGGAGGGATCTGTTTGTGACTGCAGAGCAGGTAATAAAAGGATCTTCTGTTTCTCAGTTCTGATAACGTGGTTTATTTGAATGATCTGAGGCTCCTGCCTGTTTGAAATGCAAATTGTGCCCTTAGAGCAGTTTGTGTTGCTTACTCCTCTAGACTGTTCCCTCAAAGGCATGCACTTGGGTTGGCCTTGTGCTGCTCACCTGCCTTGGAAAGGACCTAAACCACTCTAAAAAATGGTGCCTTGTCCATAGCTGGGATGTTTGCTGCAGATGCAGTGTAAATTATCTCAGCAGAGAAAACCTGTGGGACAAAAATCTACAAATATCCTGTCCCACGCTGTCGAAATCCCTTGTCCAGGCCTGAGATGTAACTTCTGATTCAGAACCTGTTTTTGATGATAACAAAAATGTGAAGACAGGAAACTTCAGCACCGAGATCCCAGAGTGGATGAAAAACAAGGAGAGAGTGTGATGGATGAAAAAGTAATAGTAACTGAGAGTTAACATCATACAGTGGATCACAGCAGGGGACAGCGTCTGGGCAAAATGATGGATGAATCTGTCTTTTCCGCAGTTGTAGATGTAGCTGCAGAAGAAGGAAGTACAAAATATGAAACAGTAAAAATCTGGTGGTATCTACTGTCTACCTTGTCCTGGACTGAATAAACACTTAAAGGTACAAGACAACAGAATCAGACTCATAACAGTGTCCAGTGCTGATTCTCCCTGCAGGGTTCTCTCCCTGCTTATCCACTGAGGTTGTTTTTTGGTAGAATAATTAGAAGAAGACACAATAAGTGGCTGAGTAGGGAAGAGTTTCTGCTTGTGTTTTTGACTTTGCTGTCAGGAATGCCACACTGTGCCATCATTAATTATTAAGAGTATTTTCTGAGGGGCTTCCAGCATGGTGGGCTAAGCAAGGAAGTGACCTCCCCAAACCAAACCAAACCAAACCAAACCAAACCAAACCAAACCAAACCAAACCAAACCAAACCAAACCACACCACACCAAACCAAAGCTGTGGCTTGTGGCAGAGTGCTGCCCATCTCTCCTGACTGCCTCTGGAGATGTTCCTACACTGCAGGAAATGCCAAGTGCAGGTTGGTTACTTCCTACTTACTGAAGGGTGCAAGTGTGACCCTGAGCAGCCACTGAGGGAGCTTGCTCACCCTGCAGCAACTTGCCTGGTTTTCCATATTTTTCTGGGTTGTCTGCAAAACGCACTGAGGGGTGGAGATGATAAAGCTCTGCAATAATCCAGTGTCATGGACCTAGCATCACCTCTTTATGAATTTATTAGGGCAAACAATGCCCCATGTTCTGATTTAAGAACAAGGTGTTTTCACCTCCTTCCTCCTTTGTATGTAGAGACAGAAACTGATTCCTCGCCCTGTTTTTTTCTAGGTCTCCCTGAAAGCAAATTTCCCTCTTCCCTTGAACATCCCCCCCCCACACCTTTGCAGCATATAAAAAATTGATCCTGATTCTTACATCCAGAGAGGCAAAGGCCACACACACTCATTGTCTCTGCCTGCCTGTGTCCCTGCACACCCTGGTTCTTTTGGGCTCCCTGACACTGCCAGGAAGGAGAAATAGAAAGAACCTCAGTGAGGGAAACTCAGCTCAAAGAAAATGTCTGCTACAACAGAGTTTTTATGGGACCAGATTTTGGTATGGCTCCATTTCTTCATTTAAAGCCTCTAAAACAAACCAAAACCAACCAAACAAAACAACAACAACAAAAAAGACCCTTTAAAATCCAGGCTAATTGAAAGAGTGCTAACACTGGTAAGACAAATGAGTGATACACGACAAGCCTGTGGTTTCTCCTCTAAAGTGAAGTGTTGTTTTCTTCACAATGGGATGATTAATACACTCAGGCAGGAATATTAATAGGCTTGTTCAGTTGTTGCAACATTCTTCCCACTGCTGTGCTATTGAGGCCTCGGAATCCGAGCCCAGGGGACCCTCAGCTCTTCAGTTTCTCATCTGGCACGTTTTGTATGTCAGTCTCACAGCACATGTTGCAATGAGAGCTGCTCTATCTTTGCAAAGTGCAGCCTGGCACACTTTGGTTTCAAGTGTGGGGAAATCAAGGCAGGCAGAAGTGATGTGTCAGTCACCCACTTTCTCCTCTGTGGGTCACCTACTAAATCCTTGACATCTTAGAAGCCATATGTTTGCTCAGTTCTGTGATGTTCCTTTTAATATGCCATTCTTTCAGAGAGAGACTCTGGAGTCAGAATCCTGACTGTGTTCATTAAAAAATTCTGGAGTGTTTGGAACTGTCAGACAGCTGCACAGAACTATTCTATTCTCTGAATTATTTTTTTCTGTAACACAGACCTATTTCTGTTCTCTTAGAGCTGTCTTTTAATTCAAATTATCCACCAGAAAGACAATGAACTCTGTTCTGTTCCTGCTCCACCTACTTCTCTCTCAGCCTTCCTCCTCATAGCTTCTCCCTTTCCACAGCTTGTGCAAAATTGGGGTGCAGTTCTTTCTGTGATTATGAATTCCCTGGCTTTTTAGGGCAGGTGAGCTGCATTCCCAGTGCTGGGAACTGGCAACCCAAGATGCTCTATGCTGGATGCTACAAGACTTAGCTTGAACCTGCTGATGGACACCAGCCCCAGCTGGCAGCTGTCCATGGGCCCCTGTGAAATGCACTGGTGGGCTCAGCCCCCTCCTGTTTATGAGCAAGTCATAAACAGGATCCATATCCAGACCTTCAGCAGAAAAACTAAAAATTGAATGAGCATCATGGGCACTGATCTCTTCTGTCACCCCTGGAGATGACAAACCAGAGAGGAACAGTGACCAAACACGTTAGGATGAATTTTTCTAGCGCTTTGTCTAGGCTGGAAGTAAATTATTTATACAGTCCCTTCCAACCCAAAACATTCTATGATTCCACCACAATTGTCCCCTGTATACTCAGTTTTCTCTTAGCCTTGAAAAGGATTTCTCTAATGTACAGAAGCTTTTTGGGTGGTTTTTGACTTGCTGGTCTGTTTCTAATAGATGTTGAGCTGCAGCTTTTGCATTTATCTGATTCTTCCTTACAGCTATAGCCCTTGCTTCAAACCCTACAGCCCAGAGAACCCAATAAACTGAGGAATAATGGAAGAATTGCCTGTGTTTGGCATTTAAAAGAGCTGGACCCCACTGGCTGTGGTGATAGCTGAAAAAATGCAGATGACTTGCTAGCATGGGGAATATTTATCAGGCTGAGCATGGATGCTGTGTTTGGCCACAGCAGAACAGACCATGAGGAGGGCAAAGCCTGTTTTGTGTCTGGAAGAAGCAGCTCCAGGAGCCCAGCAGGACCTGCCCCATCCGAGCCCCCAGCCCTGCAGCCAGTGCCCCCACAGCTGGCAGTGCTCTCCCCTGGGTAACATCTGCTTCCCCTGCCCCCCAGGGAACAAATACATGTAAATATGTAGGATTGTTCTGAATATTTCCATTCGACCTGGAAGTGTTGAAAGCCTCCTCCAGGCACCTCACGTTATGTGGAAGATTGCCCATTACTGCTCAAAATAACACTTATTTCATGTGTAGGAGGAGGAGGGAATCTGTTTATTCCAAAATCAATATTTCTACATTCATTAAACATTCCACTTATTAACTTCTTTTTTCCATGCCTGTGGTGGCATTCTATCCTCGTTTTTATCCTCACTACAAGTATATTTTTCACTTAATTTCCATTTCTATTTCCAGATTTTAGTTCTTTGAATTAGCTGATAGGAGCTTGACAGGTCTGGAGTGTGATGTGGGAGAGTGTCTAACATTGCTCTGATTTCTCCCCTTCCACATCCTGGGATCTAAACCAGGGAGGCTGAGTGCAGAAATCTGCCTGGCAAATTAAATTGATCAGACAATGTATGCTTCAAACAGAGTCAAGTGGGAATATTTCCTTGAGCTGCTCTGCTCCTCAGGATATTTGAAATCAGTATTGAATTTGAACTTTCACAGGCTTTTTTATTTTGATGAAAGGAGACAGAAGAAGTTGCCTTCTGTTTCATGCAGAATAGCCCAAACTAAGTAAGACTAATTTTCTGTGACACGAGAATCAGGTGGGACTATGATAATGAAGTTTAAAAGTAAAAATGATAAAGAAAAAAGTAATCTGTCTGGAAGGGAACTCAAAAGGCAATGCAGCTCGTTATCCTGCCTCAAGTAAGGATAACACTGTGGTTAAAACACTTCTGTAACCCTTTGGAATCACAGATTTTATTCTTTACTACAGAACAAGAACTGTGTTGTCTTAGGCAAGCTGGTTGGGCCCTCATTCAAAGATATTTAATGAAGCCTAGTTCTGACTGATTTTTAGTGAGCATTAGATCCTTAGATATCATTGTAGCTCTTTCCCCAATCTTGCTCTGTCTCAGCCTCCAGCCTTGAGAATGATGATAAAAGCAGTCCTGCCCTTTCATTTAAGATGTCTATCTTGAATATTAAAATAACATGGTCTGGTGAGGTACTGCACTGCAATGCCATAGGTTGGTGCAGGAATAGAGACTCCAAGAGTAGAAGGTGTTCCTGCTTGGGAAGGATTAATCTGTTCTGTCAATGCTGGTCCAGACCAAGCAGATTTCTAAATATTTCAGTGTAAGTAGGAAATTATATAACTTCCCTTTACAGCTCCTGAGCTGAGTCTTCATGCAGGCCTTGTTTGGAGTCTGGCTGCCAGTCCCAGCATGGGGACTGGGAAGAAGGAGGCCTTGTAGGCACTTACCTGAAATTAGGAATTTCCTGAGAACAGCAGGCTGGGAATTCTAGCTCAAAATCTTCAAGTGACACCATCAGGATGTCCCCCCTGAGCTCTGCAGAGCCAGTGTGGAAGGGGAGTGGTCCCTGTGTGAAATGGTCTGGGATGCTTTCAGGTGGAGGTGACCCTGCCCAAGGAACAGGCAGGAGCAAAGAGTGCACCAGGCAGGATGCAGGGTCACACTTTGGGTCCCTCACCTTTTTGAAGGCAGCACAGTGACAAACTTTCCTGGTTTATCTGAGCTGTCAGGTCCCAGGACACAGCAGGGAGTGGCAAAAAGCCTCAATCTGTTAATAAGGCAGCAATTTTTATCCCTTGTATAAATATATATATATATTCAATCCTATATATATGTATCTAAATCTGTCTATAAGGTTGAATTTTAAAACCTTGTAATAACAAAGCACAATCCTCTTGTATTACTTGACTGTGTAATTTTTACCTTCTGTTCAAGATGAAATTTGTTTTCATGGGTGCTTAACAGACAAAGGAATATGTACTTGATGTTCTTATTTGTATTATAGGCTCCCAAAAAGGCAAAGAAGAAGATAGAAGGTGGTTCCAATGTTTTCTCTATGTTTGAACAAACCCAGATCCAGGAGTTCAAAGAGGTTGGTCCCTACTCTGCTGTCCTCTATAGTCTCCTATTATTGCTAATGAATAACATAGGCTTTGTTTGTAATCCTTTTTCAATTCTCCATCTGCTTTAATAGAACACACAGTTGTTTTCTGAATCATCCCTGTGGTTTTGGCTGGTAGATCATTTTCCTTGTGTGTTTGTTTGTTCTTTCTTTCATTCTTTCTTTCCTTACTTCCCTCACTTACTCCCCTGTTTCAAGCTCTAGACTTTTTTGAAAAGTACCCAAGCCCCCACCCCATAATACAGGAAAAGCATCCTCTCATCCTCTTCAGCCCTGAATCAGGAAAACACTTGAGCACATGTTTAAAGTTAAGTGGTATTTTAAATAAGAATAGTCTTACATGCTCAAGTATTGTCCTGAATAGAGATGCCAGGCTGAACCAGGACTTTCATTCGTGTTCTGTTCCACAACAGCAACAGAAAATATTTGTCTGTGCCCTTCTAATGCTGCCCACAAACTAGGAATGAAAATGCCAAGAAGCTCTCAGCTGACTTTCTCCACAAATACCAATAAAACAAAACAACATGTGGAGGTGAACTAAGCATCTTTCAGCTCCCAAAGGATTTGCTGTTCCATGCACTGTAGATTCTTTGACCAGTACCTGTTAAGAGGTAAAACTGATGGGGTGCCCTAAAAGCTGGAGAATATAAAAGACAGAAAATCTGTTTGATGTGTTTATGCTCTTTTTCTGTGTGGACAGTCTAGAGTGTCCATGAGACCATCACATTCTGCACTGGTTTGTAATTTTGAATTACTGATTTTTTCCCCATTTTTTCTAACTGATATTTCCAAAGCAATTTCCAGTGTAATTTCACAAGCAATTGCCAGATAAATGTGTGCTGTTTCATTTTGTGCTTTCACGTGGCTTTCAAGTTTACTTTTCTTGAGGATCCCCACCAGGAAAGCTGGTCCAGGGATGGACAAGATTAAACCCCAAGGCAAGGCCTGGGAATATGACCCAGCTAATCACTAATTATTAGTGATTAATAAATAATTAATCACTAATTATTTCCCCACAGCCAATGGGAACATGTTTGACTCTCTTCTCCCGCTTCTTCTCCATATCCTAGAAACCTCCATTTTATTCTCTCCAAGAATTACTGTCTGAAGATGACCCAACAAAAAGAACCAAACAGAATGCCATTATCTGATATTTTCTAAATATGATAATACCAGGACCATTTCTAGGGGGATGGTGGCAGAATAATGGCAAAATCATGAGGCAGTGGAGTGGTTGAATGAAACCCAAAACCATGTTATGTCTGAGAACTGCATACTTGGGACACGTATTTCTGAAAAGCTGTTTTGGATTAGAACATTTTTATCTGGAGATTTCAACCAGCTCATCAGCAAATGTTTCAGCATTGCTGTTCTGTTATTTAAAATTCATCCATTACAGTGCCTGATACTCTTCCTGTCTCCTGTGAGCTGCCTGGGTTCGGCTTTGCTCTTCATATTTTCTTTCTCTGTTGCTTTCAAATTGTGGGGAATCACCATTTAAAGCAAAGGCAAAACATCTCTAAAGAGTTGGGCCTAATTTTTTGTAAGGGGATGGTTTGGAAGGTAAATGTAACATTATGAACAAAATGCTGAAAGGAGGCTCATGGGCAAACTGGTCTGTGAGCAGTGAGGCTTTGCAAGAAAAGCTGGAGGAGAAAATACCTGAAGATATGTGGAGATAACTTGTTCATGGGAATAAGTGCACCCTGTAGGGCAGCAAAACTCTGCAAGTTACTGCAATCTCAGGGGAACACCGTCTGAAGAAAGAATAATTCCTGGCCTTTGCAAAGATACTCTTCCATACTGATGTGACTGTCAGGCATATAATCACCTTCAGAGCCGTACCAGGATCAATTAATATTCCCCATAGCATGACCAGGGGAATTTCAGGTCATTAAAACCTTTCCAAATCAATGAAACATTATAAGTGAGATGGCAGCCAAGAGATGGGCACACAAATGGGTAAACAGATAGATGAGTAGTTAGCTGGCTTGGTAAACAATGGTTAGAGCACATGAAGTCTATGTTGGCTGAAAATAAGAAAAAAAACAACTGTTTTTTTCCTATTGAAAGTTAAATTTTGCCTGACAAGAGTATTTAAGGTCAGTACATCAGTGTCAGTCAGAGCACACAGCACAGTCTCAAAGATGCAGTGTATTGGAAAGGGGAAAAAACTTTGAATAAACAATCTTATAGGACCTACATTTCTCTGTACTTTTGAAAGTTCAGCTATCTCTGTGTGATTCTAAGGCCCAGGAGGAATTGACTGCAGATTGATAGCAGAGAGATATCCACAGAAATGAAATGTTTTACAGAAACATTTCAGCCTTGTTCAAAGAATGGGATATGGGGAAGGTATAAACACAGAGCAACCTCTGGCTTAATCTGCCCTGGCTAAAGCCTCCCTAATTCAAACTTTTATGGGTTAAGGGCTGAATGGCCAGAGCTGCCAGCATTGGCTTCAGCCCAATGCACGCTGCACTGAGCATTAATTTAGTAAGAAGAAGTTTGGCTGGGTTTAATTAAGCCCCTTGCCAAGATACAGTAATGTGTTGAAAGTGAAGAAAGTGCAATGATGTGGAGGAATCAAAGGAAGTTAGATATTCCTTTTTACAGCATGAATATCATCTTCCCATGGACTGATGTGTGTGATTGAAACACTGTTCTGTGCCATGGAAATGGCAATACCTGTTCCTTTTCCTTCCCACAGGCTTTTACCATCATGGATCAGAACAGGGACGGCTTTATTGACAAAGCAGACTTGAGAGACACATTTGCTGCACTAGGTAAACTAATAATTCAATACTTAAGAGATATGCTGTCCCAATTTCAAGCGCAGAAGAAAGGTTGGTATTAGAATGACAGTGGGGAAAGAAATGAGATACACAGGGGGCAAAAGGAAACCTGTTGAAATTCCTCCCTTTGGTAGCTGGGATCTCACCACAGAGCTCCAGCTGGAAAGTCTCCTGAGCAGGGAGGGGAGTGCAACTATTTCAGAAGAAGCCCACCCAAGCAGGGGTCCATGCCAGGCATTTCTGATTTGCTTCTGAATCCAGGCTTTTTCATCTGGAAGCCATGGAATATCCACTGATTAGCACTGCAGTCATGGACTAGCTGCCCCTCTGCCCACACAAACCTAGGAGGGCTTCCTGTGAAGTTCTGTGGTGCTGTGAGTTTGTGTGGGGTGAAATGTGCATGTCATGAGATTAGGTATTGTCCATTCCATGGCTATCACAACCTTGATAATATCAAGCAGATTAGAGCAAATCTTCCCAAGGAAAGAAAAAATCCAAGCGCTCATGATCCCAAACCTGGAGTTGTATCCTCCTGCAGCATTTGAGGCTTGAACAGTGATGTAGGCATTTGGGCTTTTGCCATCTGGAGCTTATTAAAAAGAGCTTGATAAGAATCTTTAGTGCTCCCCGGGGTGGAATCAGACGCCAGCAGAGTCAGTGCAAGGAGCAGAAGCTCCTGAACTCTTTATTGTGACAATGAGGTTTGCAAACTTTGGCCTGTAGCTACTGTTACCCAGAAATATTTATTTCTTAAGGCCAAGTTCTGCTATCTTTCCTGTTCACTGAAGCCTTTCAATGCCTATAAAGTACATTCACAGCAAATTACCACTCAGTTTGAGGAGGGTTGCCAGGGTCTAAATTCTCATCAATAGGGCTGCACGATGATGGGGAAGGGATACCACTACTCAGCTCATCCCTCTGCCCTCCACTCTGAGAGGTGTCTCAATATACAGGAGGGCAAAGACTGAGACCTTGGATTCACTTCAGTCACTTTGATCTCTGCTATATTAACATCAGTGGGGCCCATATTTCACCTGAGGTAAAAAATAAAGCCCTAACCCAAAAAGCAGTTTATTTGGAAGTGCCCCTTCTCTTGTCCACTGCTGGCCATGTCTGTGTTATTTATCCTTCTTGCACCTTCAGTTACCCTTTGATCCCAGAGCCAGCTCTGCCAATTTGTTTTTCACTGGGGTATTTGGGAGTTGTGTTCTACCATGTTATTAGCAAAGTTGCACAGAGCCCTGAGCTCCCCAGTGGGAGGAGATGAATGGGAATCGTTTTTTGAAACACAATTTGTGATTTATGATGAAAAATGATCTCTGCTGCAGGTCGTCTGAATGTCAAGAATGAAGAGCTTGAAGACATGGTGAAGGAGGCGCCAGGTCCTATTAACTTCACTGTCTTCCTTACTATGTTTGGGGAAAAGCTGAAAGGTAAGTACCTCTGGGGGATTGGAGAGGTATCTGTCAGAGATCCTCAGCACTGAAATATCTCAGCACCTTGCAAATTGTTAATAATGTCTCCACAGAACAATGCTTAGAGGCAAGGAGGGATCTCCAGTTTTGCAGACAGAAGGGAAGAATGAAAGGCTAAGGGATGGTGCAGAGGACAGTTTAAGGGCCTGATTTAGCTTGCACAAGCTAACATGGAAGTGGTGAGTTGGGTCTAGAAAGTGATGAAACCTCAGCAGCCAGGAACAGGGTGCAGGGGAGTTATTCACCATCAGAAGGTTCCTGGGCTGAACTCATGCTCATGCATTAGCACTCTCAGTGTTAGCTGGCCTTAAGTATTTCTAAAAATTCACCCTTTTTTGCACTCCTTTGCACATTAAGCAAACATGGTTCCCTGATTTTCTGTATTCATTGTAACTCAGTGGCCCAGCCTTGGTGTCACTTGAGGTCAATAGTGATTTTGCCATCAGGTGAAGATTTCACTGAATAACCCTAAATGGAGTGGATAAATTGAAATCATTAAATTTCAGTGGATTTACAATGAAGAGGGATTTTACCCATTGCCACAGAATATATAGGAACACTGTGGGAAGTTCAGGAAATTTGCTGTGTGAGCTGGTAATTTAGTCATGTCTCTTCTTCAGTTAATGGCTTGAAACTGTAAGAGAGGAGGTGTGAAACCAAGATAGAACTCCAGTCATCTTCCTGCAGGCATAAGAGAAAGGTGAAAGCCTTCAAAGCAGGGCTGGCCTTACCCAAGCACATTCCAGAAGTTTGTTAAAATAACTAATGAATAGAAAAATGGAAAAATCAGATCTTATCTTCTTAAAAACATTTATTGCTTTGTTGCTGGGCTCTGGCTTTATATTGGTGAACACAATTCCAGTGAAGGGTTTTCTATGCTTGGAATAGAAAACAGAGAGGTCTGAAGGAAAGAATTCATGTAGTTGGTTCTGGAAGAAAGACACATGCTAAAGAGGGCAGGAAGTCTGGGAAGCACAAGAGGTGGTGGAGAAGGCTGACAGAGGAGGGGATTTTATTCCCCAGACATCAACCTATCTGTGGTACCTCCACCAGGACATTGCAGGTGTCTGCTGGCAGAGTAGGGAGTGCCCTCCTCCATATTCTTCCTCCTGGGATACATGAATGTTTGTTGTGGGGTGTCCTGCTGCCCATTCCATTTGTGAGCATGGAAATGAGCTCTTCCTTTTCTCCCGTCTTCCTCCTCTCCCTTCTTCCTCCTCTCCCTTCTTCCCCCTTGCCCTGTATGGTTGAGGCTGGCAAAGCCTCTGGCCCTGCCAATCCTGTGTCCTAAAAGCAGAGCCAACACAGGAAGGTGAATGGCAAAGCAGAACCCTCTTGTCTGCAGGTTTCCTGTTGGCTACTAGCAAAGGAGGAGGGCTTTTTTAATTTCCATTTGGTGAAGGGAAAATCACAGCTGTGCTTGTCATGCCCTTCTGGTTGGGTTTGTCATGCAAAGGAAGCAGAGCCAAAAGACTGCACATTCCCAATCAAAACTAATTGGGATGAAGAGCCTTTGTAGTGCAATTAGAAAGGGAGAAAGGGCTAGAGGAAGTGGATATGGCAATTTTGCAACACTCTTTATTAGCTAAGTACCACTCAGAGAATTTGGTGAAAGGTGCTTTCTAAGTAAAATTTGTTGTGCTATAATTGATTTCTGTCATAAAGGGGAAGCTGGGATTTTCAGGATGAGCTTTAGCTTTGAATGTTGAGATTATGATGCCAGATGAACAGCTAACAAAACTCGGTTTATGTTAATGCCAACCACATGGAGCTGCTTCTACAGGGAGTCAGAATAATACAATTTGTACAGAAAACAGAGATGCCGCACATCAAAGAAACCACTTTATTTACCAGCTAATCAATAAAGAATGCCTGCTGCATTGCTTCTCTTCAAAGCCAAAGTCCAAGGATATGACAGAGTAGAAAATGTAAAACACAGTAAGGAAAAAAAATCCCCCCCACAGCGGTGACTACTTAAAATTCAGCCCTCTCCTTGGAGCTGGGGGATGTTTCTCTTCATGGGACAATCAAAACACTCATTAAACACCAATGCTCTTTGTATTGATCACAAATTCATTGCAGTTTGAATACATTGCCTACAGCTTGGCAAAAATAATATACATGGCCATTGTGTGGCAAGGAGGAGGCCATACAGCCCCAGGTTTGTTCACTATTTTATCTTCCAGGAGCCTGCTAATCCTTGTGAAAGCTTTCATACAAAGCAAACTGTGAAGGCATCAGGAGAGTCTGTAAAGCAAAGAACCTTGGCTGGGTTCTGTTCTGGTTCTACCTCTGCCAAACTTTGAAACAAACTTTGAATCTGCAACCCTTTGTGTTGTATCCTTTTTTAATCACTCTTTCAGCATACCAAATAGCTTCATTTTGTCCATGGAAGTTCATCTGCTTGTAAATTTGGTTTCCTACAGTTACAAAGATTTGTATTATGTATACTACGGTAATATTTTGAAATATTGGGGAATAGTTAGAAACAGAGTACGCAGTGTATCCTTTGGTGTGGGTTGAAAATGAGTGTACTCAGAATCTGCAGTATTACAGAATAGTCAGAAGCCCCAGCCAAGATTAAGGCACTGTGGAAACGAGTCCCTGACACAAATTTTTTCCAGTCTAAAGAGATGGGATAGATAATGGAAGGAAGAAAAGGAAGACCATTACAATCATTTTACTGCTGGGAACAGAGGGACAGGGATATTAAAGTCATACCAAAAATCTGTGGCCCAGCTAAGAGCAAAAGCAAAATCTTGTAGCCACAGTCTAGTTCTTTAAACCATCCTGTTTCTGTAACACTTAATGAAGAGACTCTTGAGGGGAAGGGCACAATGGGATATAAGTGCAGATCACCATCTCACATTGATCATCCTGTTTCCATTGCATTCCATTGGCATTTGGATTTTATGATGAGCTCTATTTCCTTTTGTGAGGGAAATAACCTCTTCTCTATATGGCCAAGAACAAGTAACATCAAAAAGTGTTTTTACAAGGAACGTACAGTTCAAGATTAAAGGAAGCCAGTGAGGGAAACAGTTTGTTGTATTTTCATTTCTGAAAGCCACTAATCCTCTGGGTACTGATATTGGAGACCAGTTCCTGGAAGTTTTCTCTCCTGCAGACATAGAATAGATATGAGTTATTATTTTTAAGCTTCTGAGCATTGAACTATTCACCTCTATTGTTTATCTGACATGACAAATGCTGCCGACTTAGGGAACCTTTGTCTCCAAACCCACAACTGCAGAATTCTCCATTTTGCACTGTTTTCAAGTGAATGTAATTACTTAGCAAGTATTCTGCAGCCAGAGAAATACATCCAGCCTTCTAAATTATATTTCATTAATTTTAGGCACGGACCCAGAAGAAACCATTCTGAATGCTTTTAAGATTTTCGACCCAGAAGGAAAAGGCCGCATAAAGGCAGACTAGTAAGTTTATTTCAAATCCTTTAGAAGAATAACAACAATAATAATAATTGCACAGTTTTAAAGAATTGCTTAAAAGCTGTATTTTCCACAGTATTTTAAGAGGCAGAGAAACATTTAGCTTTGTAAGCCAGAGCTAAAAGTCTGGACTGTTGTGTGAATGTATTTGTATACCAAAAAGAGATGTTATTGTCTTCAGACATTGCAAGAGCCAACGGAAATATAATCACATGTAGGCCATTAGATAGCCTCTTTTTGAAGGTCTGGATATAAATCGACACATGATTCTCTGTAAATTAACTCCATATGTAAAATTAAAATGAATGTCTGGTGCCTAACTCTCAGTGCCTGACTGAAATGGGAAAGCTACTCCCCTCTTTAAAAAAGTGATCAATTTAATCAACTCTGAGGCATGGTTTCAGTGCAGGACATTTTCCTTTTTATATGTTTATCATTTGAGTCTTCTCCTTCTAGAAATAATTTGCTGTAAAATTCCACTGAATACAGTGAGAGCCAAACCAAATAATACTATTAATAATCTGGCAATTATTGTCAATATGGTTATTTTTAAATAAGGAAGCAGAACCTAATTTGTATTCATATCCTGTTGCACCAACAAAGCAATGTAAAAGGACTTTAAGAGGTACTGGCACAAATGCAAACCCTCCTTGCCCTGCCAGAATGGTGCAAGCAGGACTTTCAGGTGGGTGAGATAAATGATATCAAATCAGGGCAGGGGAGGAGGAGGAGGTTGGCTCCATACTTACCTAGATTTATGCATATGTTTAAATTTGTTCATATGCTGAAAATTCATTGTGAATTTGGGGTCTGTACTTCTACTGCAGCAGCCATTTCAGGTAGATTTTATAAAGCATGATATGTATAGGAAATCTATCAGGGAACCATGAGTTACAAAATTGTATTTGCATCAATTATTTCTGCTTATGTTGTGATAGCCTCTAACCAGAACCCCATGGAGATTTCCATGGCATTATCTGCAATTATTGATGAAAGTTAGTTGAAAATGTAAAATCCATGTACAATATTTCTTTCCTTCACTAAGGTGGTTTTCTATAGCAGTAGCACAGTGGGTCTGAGACCTTTTGCAAAATGCAAAAGAGAGACAGTCCTTCTTACTCAGAACTTCCAAATTATTTAAGACACAAGTGGATGTAGGAATCAATCAGAAGGAACAGCAGGTTAAGAGTTGTCCTGATGGTTTTGGGGTTAACTTCACCCAAACAGCTTGGGGAAAACAGTCAATGGATCATATCAGAAGCCACTCAAACAACAGAATAAATGTATCCTGTTGCCAAATAGGGCAGATCACACAGTAGTGAAATCACAGCCATGAAATACGAACTTCTGATACTCCAGACCCCATGAAATGTTGTATTTCCCACCACTATCTGTAACAATATCCTGCATACAAAATCTGCAGCTTGCCACCCTGTGTCTAGCTCTACATTCCTCACATGCTGGAAGCCAGTTGGAGTTTGGGGCAAATTAGGAATGCAGTATCACACTCCAAAATTAAGATGAGAGAGAAATATTTTATTTTTCCTTGATGGAAAAGGTCAACCTTGTCCCCACCCCCACTGCACTGCTAACATTAGACAATTGTTTTAGTTCATCACCACAACAGAGCATAATGTTTACTTATTAGACCCGAGGGTAATGTTGATCATTACAGAACAAACCATTAAATCAATTCTGTGGATGTCTTTGAGGTTTAACTTCTATTCATATGCTTCCAAAATGTAGACATTTGAAGTTTTGAAATAATTTTTCTGTTGGCTCATGCAGCCATTTCAATGCGACAGTTAATGCTAATAAATAATATTTCTCCATATTAAAAAATCCTGGAATGTTTCTCTCCAAAACCAGCCATGCTGACCTTTTAATCAGAACTTCTTTTTTATGTTCATGGAGTTAACATCCTTCTGGGGATTTTAATGTCTCTTCCCTCTGCGTGTTTTCACCTCTAGTCTGGAAATGACTCACTTAGTCCATGTGATGGTAGCTGGGATGGAGCCTTCTAACCTTTCCAGAAGCTCCAGGAGTTTACAACTTACTTCCAAATTCAGTGACTTTGTTTGTTTGCATCATTATACCACACATAAAACCCTTCCCACAGCATGATGTCAAAAAGAGAAAATGCTGTGGGTCCCATTCTCAGCTGGTGTGAGCTGGGGCGGTGTTTGGAAAGGTTGGATGATTCAGTCCCAAATGCCACTCATGGGGCAGAGTGAGTCAGGCCAACACCAACTGTGCCTAATGCTGAGGCCAGTGAAACTTTTCAGATCTGGGCCAGATGAAAATGGCCCCAGGGGGATGGAAGAGGCCCCAGGCATGCTGGACTTTGGAGGTGCTTGGCTGAGCTAGAGATGATTCTCCCCATGGCTGTAGAGCTCTGCTCCTTCCCACTTACCTGTTTTCCTCCAAGACAGCTCTGTAGAAAGGGCAAACCGGGAGGAAAACCAAAAAATGTCCCTGAGATTTCACAGATAATTTTAAAAAAGGCTTTTAAAATATTAGAATGCAACAAGGTATTTGTAACTGTAGAAGGAATTGATGTGAGGCAGGTCAAGGGATAACATTTAGACTCTAAGTCAAGACAAATGGGTTGGGGTTTGGTTTGGTTTTTGGGGTATTTTTCAGAAGAAAAGAAGTTTCTAAAGAAAACAAGATACAAGAAGAAAAAAGTGCATAATTTCTGGCTTTGGAAATTGTGTTTGTTTCCCTATAAATAAATAATGGAAAATGTGCATAGATCCTTTAGTCAGTCCTTCTTCCTTATGAGTGTGCCAGAGCCTACTGGGCTGTGCATCAGAAGATTATAATTAGATATTTGATCTTTTCTTTTCCCCTAAATACTTTGGGCATGTGAATAGAAGACACACAGTGCCCAGATCTCTTTTTAATTCAGGCTTGTTTGCGATGAAGTTTATTTGTGACTTCTGACAAAATTGCTGTGAATGTTTCCTTCTATTCACCAAGCTCCTTCCTGGATCACTTCCTATTTACATTTGCTGTTGCTGTTTGTCAAGGGCATATATATCCAATAATCAATTTATGCTGAGAGGAATGATCTCTCTACTCTTGCACCCACTGATCATTTGAGAATTCACCTTCAAAAATGCAGTCACAAATGGCAGAGGAACAGAAACAGAAACTTGAGACAAACAGATGAAGAAACTTAGCTAACTACAGAGAATAGTGAAGTAACACAGGAAAAATATATCCAATAGCTTAAGCTCTTTCTGTGACTTCAGAGTATTTCCCAAAGCTTGCACAGCAAAGTTCACACTTGTCCTTGTGGATAAGAGCCTTATTCAGTGCCCAGAAACCTTTGTTTTCAATTTTCCCTTTCTGGGCTTCCAAAGGTGCACTTGATATCAACAAGAGCTGCAGAAGTGTGTGTGTCCCTGCTACAAACTGGGATGTGTAGCCTTTTCCTGGAAAAAAAAATCACTTTTGTCAGAGCCGTGACTGCTGCTGTAGCTTTGCCATCAAAACTGCACTTCTGTCTGGGGGACTTTTCTCATGTGCAGTGTATGGGAGCAGAAAGGGAGGATTTACAGTTTTGCCTGAACATCTGCACCCACAGTAGGTGAATTTTTCTCCCCTGGAAGTGTTCCTGTTCAGGCATGATTTCTATTATAGTTTTAAATATTCCCTTTAAAAAGCAGAAAGGATTTCTTCCAGAAGAGCTGCTGCTCTCACTCCCCCACAACAAATTCTTCAAAAAGCAGCCTTTTTTCAAATCTACAAACCAAACCATATTTCTATATTTGCCTCAGCTTCTGGTTTTGTACAACAGACTGCTCACCTGTTATCACAGCTTTACAGTTTGTTTTACTGCTCCAGAACTGTGTCTGATAATGTATAAATATATTTGGTAGTGGCAAAAGGAGACAACTCTGCCTCTCAGCGTGAATGAAAACTGTGAGATTAATATAGGAATTCTTCTACAGGAAGGGGAAATTATTGATATTGAAGGGATGTTTATGTGAATATAAGTGAGTTTATATTGGTGGATGTTCCAGCACATGAGTGCATGAGTAACTAGGGGAGGTATAAAGACATTTTATCTACAGGGGTTAGACTAGAAACAGAAATAATTCTTCCTGCCTTTTCGATTCACCTCTAAACTTAGATAAAAAGGAAAAAAAAAATTTACATGCTCAACTGCCTTCCCACAATGGGTTTAAAACAGAGGGTAAATCAGCTGAGAGTCTGCCCCCAAAACATTCTCTTTGATGGAATTGCACGGGATGCAGATTGTGTGTGGGATAAGCTCCGTGTTACAGGGCTGTGGCTCCAGATCAGGACAGTGCAGTGTGAAATACAGCAGGGCTCCTGCAGCTCCACAGCCTCCTCTGGGAATGGCTGCATGCAAAGAAAGGATTGTGGGGGGATGATTTGCAATAGCGGCTGCAGTTCTCTTTCAAGTCCTCTTTCTCATTTCCTGCTCTGTTCCTTTCATCCTCAGATTTTACAGAAAATATTCTCTCTTTTGGTTTTGTTAAGTGATCCAAACTTTAAGCAGCAAGTGAGGAAGCCTACCATTTTAGGTTAAGATAAGCATACAAAATTGCTGTATTTCACTTACAGTAATAACCTTAAACAATTTTAAACCTCTATAAAATGTCACAAAAGAGAAATGAGTTGGCAGAGCGAGGCATTGACACTGATAGGTGCCCACAGAAAATCTCTTACAATATCATGTAAGGATTAACAGCTCTAATTTATGCGGTCACACAGATTTTCTTTCATGCAACTTGGGGAGGGATCTTGCCATCGGAATTGTCGTGTGCCATTATCACCCTTTAATCAGGTTATTTCATTTTATTTGAACAGCATCAAAGAAATGCTTATGACACAGGCAGACCGGTTCAGTCAAGAAGAGGTAAGGAACTTTATTCAAAACAGAAATCCAGCTCCTGTTCAGCAGTAAGTCCTTGCCCCTCTTTAAATGCATGAATTTAGCTGAAATCCAGACTGAGAGGAGGTTGATGCCAGCTCTGGCAATTAGAAACAATTCAAAGCATCTCTTCTGAAGAGCTCCGTGGCTAAATCAAAGTCAAATAGATTCTCTGGACTCCCATCCAAGAGCAAGTGTGGCCTCCCTCGTGCTGTTCCTCCCCATGGGCAGCTGGGCAATTGATTTACTGGAGTCCAAGTGGATTTGGGTGGGGACTGTGTTCTGGTTTCCATCTCTGTGAGTTGGTTGGTTTGAAATCTGAAGTGAGGTACTGACTCGCTGGTTTGTGTGAGACTGAGCATGGATTCTGCTGGTTGGGAGGAATTTAGGGGGACTTTATTTTCAGAAGAGGAGATGGAGTGGAGTTGGTCTGTGGACAGGACAGACTGGACAGCCTGTTCCAGTCAGAACAGAGACTGGACTGTGCATTTACCAACCAGGGCTTACCTGGGTTTCAGAGAGAGCTCTTTTCAACAGGGAACTTGTGGGATTCTAGCAGGACTTTTTTAACCAGTCATGTTCCAACTCCAGTTTCAATTTTACCGAGCCCAAGGAAAACTTTTCCATGGTGGTTAAAGGACCAGGGCACCAGAGAGCTGAGCTGGGTTGAAAATGAAAAGCTCTTCATGCTGCTGTCCCACAGTCTGTGACACTTATCTCATTTTTGCTTGGCAGATCAACCAGATGTTTGCTGCTTTCCCTCCAGATGTCTCTGGGAACCTTGACTATAAGAACCTCTGCTATGTTATCACCCATGGCGAGGAGAAAGACTGAGAGCAAAGAGAGGAGCTTCTCCTGGGGTGATGCACTGAGTTATTCCATGATGCTCTTGTCTACAAAGGCTAAGCATCCAGGATGTGAAGCTATGTGGTCATCAAAAGAGAATCAATAAAATAACTGAAAATAGATTAAAGTTATTAATGCTCCTGTTTTTATGAAATATCAAAATATGATAGGATGTGAGGGTTTTTTCTCCATTTTTTTTCCTGTCAGTGGTTTGAAATGGAATTTTCTTGATGAACTGGTGTTTCTGTGATTTATTGACAAACCTAATGTTCACCAGATGGCCCATTGGGCACTCTTAATCTCTTGTCTTTTACACATAAGCTCCATGTATTAATTGAGAATTCCTCTAACTTACTGCACCAGGAAGAGTGTCTGGCAAATAGAATTATGTTCCATTCCACAGCCCCTATCAATGGAAGTGTAAATAAAACAATCTTAAGCTCTTGTGAATATGCAATATGTACTCCCCATCTCAGTGATGTGGCCAGTTCCTGAAACCACTTGACTCACTTGCTTTGGTGCAAAAGAGCAGTAATAGTGGAATATTGGCTATTTCTCTCACAGTAAAGTTTACCTAAGTGCACTTAGAATCCAGGAATAATGAATTTCCTCCTCCAGAGGTGTCTTTACTGTGTGGAGGAGGTTGTCCATGAGATAACAGTAACACCTGGTGTTGTCACCCTTGGCCATCATCCTTGAGTTACAGGTGAGACACAGCAAGGATGAGTTTGGCCAAAGATCATCAAGTCTAGGGATGAAGAGAACAATTTGGGAACTGTAGCCCATGAAAGCAGATTACCTCTCACTTTTCTAATCCAAGAGCAGCCTGGTTTTTAAATGGGCTACAGTTTCTTGAGTTTAGACTTCTAGGAACAGGACATATTCTGCCTATGTGGAATATTGCATGAACACTTCCTGCGTGGGAGGCAGGAGGATGCTGCAGCCAAAGGAAAACAAGCTTCTGCTGTTTTAACAGCTCATGAAAATGCTTTCCTTGTGCATCAGTGCTGCAGGAGCCACAGTCCCACAGACACTGAGAGGAAGCAACAAGCCACTTATTTTCTGTTTCCATCTTCTTGGGCTTTGTAGGAAGAGAACTTTTCCTTTGAGAGGAAGACACTCGAGGGCAATGAGTCAAATTCTGCCCTCATCTAGAGGGGCAGAAATTCCCTGAGAAAGCTCTAACATCTGCATGACTCAGGGATATGACATTCACCTCACCTGCATTTTCTGTTGTTCCAGCAAAATCCTGCACTCTGTGCACTTCAATAATAGAGAACAACTGGAGTGAGAAAGCTCTTAGTACACAGAAAATTCAGAAAATAAACCTCTCCCTTGTCCCTGCTTGCAGAGGCTGTGTGAACATTCCTGCACCAGCACTGTTTTTCCAATATAACAAGTTGATTCCCAATTGTATCTAGTAGGAATTATCTCTTTTAAAAATATCAGTGGACACAGCTGGAGCAAAATTCACTCTTTCCTGTACAAGTCCTGCTGAAGACAAGGCTTTAGCAGTTCTTGCCACCTGCTCCTGTAACAACTGAGGCAACACCCAGAGCTGCTCCTCCCAACACAACACAGCCTCACAGGGCTTTGGGGACCCAGAAATCTTCCTGCAATGCAAGAGTCCTCACAGCTTGTCCTTCCACCTCCTGGCTCACTCACCAGCTGAGTTTTCCTGGACAAGCCCAGCTTTTATCGCTGTTTCCCACAATGGGGAATTTTTTCTCCCCAGAATCTTTTTCCTCATAAGTCCATGATGGCTGCCCATGGGATGGGGTTGTAGATTGGCAGCGGGAGTCATGGAGGTTGAGGATTTTCTGTTGGCACAGTCAAAAAAGTGATTTATATATGAGCTTTTGCTTTAGGCTCTTCTGCAGACCCAGGCAAGTGACAGCTCCTCTCAGCAAAGAGCTGAGCTGCTCAGGAGTGAGGGCTGATGTTTCATTTGCAGACTTAATTTGGAGATTTCTTGAGAGGTGGGTCTGTAAAATGCCCTTGTGTGGCACAAACACATACAAAGTATAATGCTACCTTGTGTAAGCCCCACAAAATCATATTCCCCACCAAATGAGTACTGAGCTAAAGTCACTCAGGCATCAGATGTCAGACAGTGCTTATGGTTTTTACACAGAGTAAAGATTTCAGAATGAGGCTGAAGATGAGATGAAACAGCACACAGGCTTACCTTTGGCCTTCAATCTAGAGAGATTTACTTTCCTCATGCAAGCGGGTAGGCAAAAGCTTGGAGGATAATGCTCTTGAAAGATGAGGTCACACTTTTCCATCAAAACACAGTTTCTGATGAGTCCTTTTTCATCTGCAACTGTTGCATGACTTCTTCCAGTGCAGCTCTGTGACTTCTCAGGCTGATGGGAGTCTGGTCTGAGTAGTTCAGCTCTCCCTTTCCCTGGCTGCACCCCTTCCCTCCCTCCCTCCAGTCAGCACTAGGGCTCAAACACACACAGCAGGTGCTGGCTGAGAAGAAACCTCCTTGCTCCCTAAATTTCCTTTCTGGACTCTGGGAGCTGACATCCCTCTTTAGTTCTGCCTTGTTTGGATATTGCTAAGGTCACTTTACCTTGCCCTGCTGCAGGCTCCCTCACACCTGCAGATGGGGCAGGAGCAGGGAGCTGTGGGGGGGATGGAAAGCTGGACCACCTAAGCGTGGATTAGCTTGAGCCAGGCTTTATCATGAGGAGAGGTTTAGTTTGGAGCATTGCAATTTTGAAGCAAATCACTTGACTGCCCTTACTTACCTTGAGCAACGTGAGTAACTTTTTTGGAGGAAGTTAACCAGAGGCTCTGCCTGGAATTCAGTCCAAATTCCCTTTGGTTCTTGGTGGGACCAAACCAGGGTGCAGCTGTGATGCCCTGCAGCACCAAACAGTGAAGCAGCACCAGGGTGCTCCCAACCACCAGAGCTCTGGAGACCCTCTGAAGTGGTTTGTGGCTGTACAAAGCCCTGGGTTCCATCTGACCCTGTGTACCTTCAGGCTTTTAGCAATTCTGCTCCTTCATTGTTGCTGCACTTTTATCTTAGTTCAAATCCATTTCTTACTATTTTTTTCTGTCTGTTACCCCAGAATTTTGGCACTTCAAGGGCAATGCAGCTGAGGAGCCTGATGCAGATTGTTTGAGGAGATCTCTGGATTGGGCTATGCCACCAGTCTGGCTGCACCTTGGACGCTTGGACCATCATGCAAGAAAATTTGGTGTTGTCATGCCTCCCTCTCTATAAAGGGGAAGGACAAATATTCAGATGAACCTCATGAAAAAATTCAAGATTCAAAACAAGCCTGTATCAACCCCAATTTCATTTCAATTTCCATTTTCATAAGGGGACCTAGGGCTATGCTCATGGGGTTTGGATGCAGATTCAAATAACCAAAAGGAACAAAGAGCTCAGATTAGTTCCACAAAACAGATTTTCACCAGGCATCATTAAAATGATCAGACGGGAACTGAACTTGCATGAACCCTGGCAGTTGCTCTTCAGTGTCAGCCCTTTCACAAACAGTTACTATTTGGATGGGAAAAAACAAAGATGCAGGGTAGAATTGATAATGTATTTTATTAACTCTTGAAAGTTTAATCCCATAAACCTTTCTGAAACCTCGTGAAAGGGTAGAGCAGCATTTGAAATAGACTGCAGAGAAAGGTTCTCATGAGCTCCCCCAGTTTGTTCTGCTTAGAGGCAGGATTGTTGTTACAAGCGTTTGTCTGACCTGTCTAAACTTTGTAGGTAGCCTCAAGTCCAAAGCTAGCCTTAGATTTATGCATTTTTTCCCCCTAACCTAAATCTTTCTGTCTGCAAATTAAGCCAATTTCATCCTTTGCATCCTCTCTGTAATGACGTTAGCACAGTGGAAGCCTGTTTAGTTTTCTTTTCTCAATATTCTTTTTCCAACTTTTCCTCTGAGTAATCTTTTCTCCACTCCTATTTTTTCTTGCTCTCTTTAGGATTACCTTAAATTTGTGCATATTTTGTTTTTAAACATCATATGCCAACTTGGACACAAAATTCCAGCACCAGCAAGATTGGAATAATTATTTCAGAGGTTGGTTGCCTGTAAAAAGCCAAACAAACCAATCCCCCTGCTGTGATTCAGCAGCACTGAAGGTTATGAATGTTTCTAGGCAATGTGGGTAGAAGTTTATTCCAGACCTCCCTTCCTTAATAACTGCTTGTTTCTGATTCCCCTGTAGCTTCTTCTGTATATCCCAGAAAGTTCCTCAGATCTGATTCCCTCTGCCTGTTCCCTTGGTAATGTGCCAGAAGGGGTTATCTGAGGACATACCTTGAATTTTCACAAATGTTAACGAGGTGTAGATTGTCTGGAGCCTCCTTTTTCTATTTGAAAACAACGCTGAAAGTGTTTAACATTTTCATCAATGACCTGGGTGATGGGACTGAGTACAACAAATCCATGCTTTTCCCAGCAGCGTCCATGCACAGGGTGAGAGGCAATGGACATGCTGGAACACAGGAAAGCCCTTTTAAACTTTTGGACTGTGAAGTGATCAAACATCAGAACAGCTTGGCCAGATAGGTTGTGGAGCTCCCAAATATTGCTGGAGATATCCCAAATCCGGATTTGGACCTGGGAATCCTGCTGTGGCTGACGCTGCTCTGAGCAGGAGGTTTGGTCTGGACAATCTCCTGTGCTGCCCTCCCACTGCAAAGCCCCAAGATGCTGATGTTACACATGTCAGCACTGTCAGCACAGCCCAGGGGACCCTGCCCCTGCTCTGGGTGACACCTGATCAGCCTGTGCTGCACTTGGAACCTCAGATCCTCCCCTGAGCAGCTGCAGCCTGACCAATTACTCCTTGAATTTTACTTTCTTCTAACATGTAACAACCTGCACTGATCTTTAATTCCTTCTTGTTGGTTTTCTATCTCCTCTTCAATTTAAAGCTGTTCTGAATTCTATCCCAGTCCTCCAAAGTCCACATAAGATGCCTTAGCTTATAGCCCATCATCCAAAAATTGTGTATGTTCTCTGTTTCACCCTCCAAAATGTTAATATTGAACAGTATCTGACCCTGGAACAATCTCATCCTCCTCCTTTTCCTTCTCCTTTGTCATCCTTGAAATGTCTCCTGACTTTATCAGTGATAATTCCCATTGGTCATGTTTTTAACTGTACTCAGGGGCACCAATCCTTAACCTGTCTGCAGGTACAGAGAAAGTTCTGCACCTTTGGGCCTCACCTCATTTCCTCCTCAGTCTGTTTGAATTCAGGGGGTCACCAGCAGGATGTCCATGAGCCACATCTCTCTCAGCCATCCCGTGACAGAGGGGACTTCCCACTGTGAATGGGGGAAAAAACAACTTCAGGGTTATGTGCAAGAGTGAATCCACTTGGATTCCTAAAGGGGAGCCCATGGCTTGCACCAGGAGATTCTCCAAATCCCATGGCCATGGCTGATCCCAGGCCACGAGCTCCCAGCTCATGAAGGAGCACTCCTGGGATGCTGGTGCTGTGCAGAGCTCTCTGCCCAGCTGCAGCATCTGAGGTCCCTTCCCTGCTATGCAGCCCTTTTCCAAACTCAAGACTTTGGGAGCCATAGGAAGGAGCCAGAATCTGGAGCCTTGAAGCACATGTGGGTACAGTATTTGAAACAACAGTTTCCTGACATACAAATCTGGGATGTTTTATCAGAGTTATGGAACTTGGAGGATTCTCAGGTGTATTAACTTCACTTTGGCCACTTGGATGTGGCGTATATTCAAGGAGGATCCTCTCTGCAGGACTTCTCTTCGGAGGTGAAGGGAGAGAGCTCCCTGAACAGGCATTTTGTGGCACTTAAGCTCCTCTCTCCTCTGATTCAGCCCCTGCAAGCATCTGTCCAGCCCCACTGGTTGTAAGGCAGGAGCCCAGGAATGCTAACTCAGGTATTTAAGGTCAAGCATGGCAATACCTCCTTGAGCCCTTATCTGGTGAACTGTTGCAATTTGTTTCTGTCCCTTTCAGTTTAAATGATTGCCTAATGCGCCTGTTGACCTGAGAAACATAAATTTTTTGCGAAATATACGAGCAAGCTCTTGTTTGGTCAGCTGCTTCAGAAGGAATACAGAGCTCAGATGCCAGGCCAGGCAGGAATTTAATTTTTTATAATGATTAAAAGACAGCAGCTGCCTTTCCTGGGGTAAGAGGACTTATGCAAAAGAGAGGGGAGATCGAAATACCCTCGTCCCTTTAAGGTTTGGAAACTGCAGGTACCACCACAGCTGTGATGAGCACAAAGTTCATGACTAGAGAGTAGGGTGGGATGGGGAGAGGCTTCCTCTAACAGGCCAGAAAGAGATAAATCTCCATGGATTTCCTGGAAATCCAGTGCCTTTAAGATACCAGTGTAAAAAGGATGCAGATTAAATGGCAGCCAGAAAGGTTTTTGTTTTGGTTTGTTTTTTTGTAGAACAGGCATTAACAGATTGAGCAAGGATTGTGTCCTTCCCCAACCAGGCTGAGAGTGCAAAGGTTGTGACAGAACTTAATGCTTGGAAAAACAATACTGGTGTGAACCAAGTGCTGAAGCAGTACAAGTATCCATATTTTGTCTGGAACTGCAAAAAGCCTTATGGAAATAGAAGTGATTTCTTTTCAAATTGGTGCTACAGTTCACCCAGGTTTGAACAAACAGGTTTTGCTGAAGTACTTTGTGTTACTGCCCTGGGAAAGCTGCAAAAGGCCAGGTTTGTTCCCAGGTGAAGCACACATGTGGCAGTGTGGGCAGGCTCCTGAGGCTGTCCCAGCCTGGCTGCTGGCAGTGACCCCCAGTGTCCCCTCTGCTGTGGCACCAAATGCCACCAGGTTTTACCTTCCCCTACAGCCAGCAGCTGAGGGCTCTGGCCAGGGCCCCTCTCCCTGTGGCAAACTCCAGCTTTTTCACCTGCCTTTTTACACTAAACTGCAGGCTCACGAGCCCATGTGAAATATTTCCAGGTTTGCTAAATTCATATCCTAATTTGTTAAATACTCTAATGTCAGGTTATTCCCAACATGCAGGGTGGCCTGACCAGGCCAACCCCCTGAGTTCTTCTTTGGTTTTATGAATGAAGTAGAGGAACTTCTATTTGCTCTTCAGGGATTGTTTGTTGTATCTTATCATGAGTTCTGAGCCATGGATGGTGCAGGCTCTGCTCTCTCACAAACATGAGGCCATTCTGCCCTCAAGGAGACAAAATGAGCCCTCAGATACAAAACAAACAATCCAATTATTTAACGTTATGTATTCTAAATGTATATTGTTATTATTTTTCTACCAATAACTAGTTATCAATCTATTAATGTAGCATGGCACTGCACAAACTCTACCCAATGAGATTGTGCTCTCAGCACTGCAGAAAATGGAGTGAGGGAAGGAGAAGAAGGGAAACTGAGGCAATGCCCACAATCCTCCATGCTGACCCCTCACTTACACCCAGAGTCTATAAAACCTAAAGAATTCATTTTCACTAAGCAATAACCACCAACTCCACTGCTCTCTAATTCACACTGGGGTTGTTTCCAGCCCCTCAGAAAGTTTTGGGAGCTTTCTCCATGGACAGAGGTTGAAAGGAGCTTTCCTGAGGGTCAGGAGTGCTCAGGACAGGCAGAGAAATATTCCCTCCATCCTGGGTTCCCACACTCTAATGCCTCCAAGCTGCTGCTGAAGACAATGGGCCAAGTATTGAATGCAAAGTGTTTGAAACTTCTTTTCTTAGCTCCAGTGTTCCTGTGCCTTCAGAGAGAGAACCCTGGAGCTGGCACCCGGAGCTGTGCCATGCCTCAGGGTTAATTAACAGGGCTCCTGCAGCCCCAAGGGTTAATTAACAGGGGGTTTGATGCCAAGGGGCTCCCCTGGTCCAAGGAAGCTGCCAGGGAGGATGAGGAGGGCTCGCCCCGGGGCTGCTGCAGGTGCCTGGCCCTGCACAGCCAAGGCGGAGCTGAGGCCTGGCCATGCCAAGGTAAGCCAGTGGGGTTTTTTCCAAGGAGAATTTTAATTAGGGGGTTGGACGCCTTGGAATAACCCTGGGATTGTGCCTGGGGAATGGATTCTGTGGGGAGGAGGGACGGGAAGGTTGTGGGGGTTTTGTTTTGTCTTCCCTTGGCTGTGAGTGACTTTCAGTGCCCTGTTTAGTCAGCTGTGGCTGATTATATAAAGTAACCCCCTGGCTTTTCATATAACATAGGAAGCTTATCACCTTTTCCAGCCACTACAACACTCATTAAAGTCCCTGGAAAAACAACCACCTGCTTTTACTGGTAAAGATCTCCTGTGTTTTGTGCCTCCTGCAATGGGTGAAGCCCTGGGGTGATGGACAGTGTGTCTTTATGGCATGTACCTGGCTGAAGGAGGAAAAAAATCCAATCCTTATTGTTATTCCAGATGGATCCCTCTAGTTATATTTAAATCTCCAGGTAAAAACAATGCAAAAAAAGGGAGCTGAGTTCCTCAAAGCCCTGCTGTCATTGGGTTTCCATGTTAGGACTGGGAGGAAAATAAGAGGCCTGGGCCAGTTTAACTGCTGTGGGTATTCTCCACAAAATATTCCACAAAATTCCATTTTGTGGAAGGGCTGATGTGAGGAATAGGATTTTTGGTGCTTTTGTTACATTCAGTGTAGTGAGGGACAGAGCAGAGGCCACTTCAGGCCTCTGGAGTGATGTTCTGTCTGAACTACTTCCTTCAAGAGGTCAGCTCTCCTGCCACAACCACAATGCTGGTGGCCAAATTCACCAGATAACTCGGGTACACTGAATAAGTCCGATCACTCAAAGCTCCTGTGGTCTCACTCAGTGCTCCTGAGGCATATTTTTTGAGCTCTGGGTTAGAAACAAAGCCCCAGCACTGTGTGGGAGCAGGGGGGGCTCTGAGGAAGTGCCCCTCAGCCTTCCCCGTGAGCTCCCACCAGCCCTGTGTGCAGAAAGGGGCAGGTATGGATTTGGGAATGCTCATGGAGAAGCAGCTGAGGCTGAGGCACAGCTTCAGCTGCTCTCACCAAGACAAGAGCAGATGTTCCCAATAAAACATTGGCTCCTCAGATGTGGGTGCCTGGCTGATAACAAACAGCAGGAGGGCCCTGTGCTATTAGACCACAATGAAGGCTGGGGTGGATTCTCTTGTGTCTCATAAACACTCGAGCTTGGTGGAGCCCTCAAGTGCATCTTCATCCTTTACCCAGCTGCCTGCACTGTGAAACCCACAGGAACTTCATATCTTTGAAACCTCTCCCACTCTGTCAGGCTTGGCTGAAGTTTGCATGTGGTTATTAGAGCAGAGGACAGGCAAGTGCATGTTTTATTGTTCTCCATCCCCCCCCAGCGTGCTTTTTCATGTGTGTGCATACATCCTGCTGCTCCAGAATCAATTTGCTGTTGAATCCTTGCTTTAGTGTAATTTAACTGGCAGGGTTGGGAACTTGGAGGCTTTTTTTCTTTTCTTTTCTTTTTCTCCTGAGTTGTTTCCGTCTACTGTTTTATGAATATTCCATTGCTCAATAACGGGAGGTGGAAAATGAAATCCTAAGATCATATTTTAAAGGCTGTTAATGACCATGAATGTAACCAATATAGTTAATAACAGTCCAGGCAGAGATGGAAGACCATTCCCTTCTTTTGAGTAAAGGCCAACATAGCTTTCTGATTATCCCTACTAGAGAGGGATCTGGATATTAAAGGATAAGTCATGCTAAGTATTTCCTTCTTAGACTCCTTATTCATTTATGCCTACTGGTTTTTGTCATCTTTAAAGGTGTTGTTTAGCCTGGTTTGAATTACTTTAAACCAAAAAGTTTTAAAAGACAGCTCTTGAATCCATGGAGATGTTTGCTAAATCCTTTGATTAAAGGGATGGTGTTTTTCATCTTTAAGCAACATTTGGTAATGTTAATAAATAAGTAAGAATTATTCTTAATTTGAAGTGTGAAAGGGAGGGATGAGGACTTCAGATTTCAAAAAGCTCTTCTTGGTGGAAGGGGTAGCCTGGTTTTCTGTGCTTTTCTGAGTTAAGCATTGGGAGTCTCAGCAATGATGTCCCATGTCATGGATCCCAGCATGGAATTCTTCAGGGGGGATAAAAAAGAAGAATTGTTTCCTTTCCATAAAGCAAAATCAGTAGAACCCCCCCATATTTTACCCCTGGAGCAATGAGAAGATAAGGAAGTATTGGGCAGAGGGAGAAACAAAGCCCTTTGGCTAAAGAGGCTGTTGCCTCCAGGTTTCTCCCAGCTCCACCTCTTTCCTTTGTCCCTGTATTCTTCAGTCTCCTCCTCCAGCCTTGCTGCCTCTTAACCTCATTAATACTTTGCTTTGATGGTCTTAAGTTCTTGACAATTTATTCCAGATGTTAGCTACTTTGAGTGAAATAGATTTCCCAAATTTCCTGTTTACTCTTAATGTCTTTTGTCTTTTTCTTCTTTGAAAGTGTGACATTTTTTTTAACCTCTTAGCAATCCAGACATGTTAGTTCACTGTTCCACCCCCTCTTCCTCCTGGCATCTCCTAAAGTTTGTGGTGCTTTCCACAGAATGCACACTCCTTTTTTTGTTGTCTTCTTGTGGGGCAATCTTGATCTTTTTCACCTTCCTTAGTTCTGCACACATGAAAGTCTGACTCAAAAGTTTCTTAGGTGTGTTCAGTGTTGCTTTTTTTTTCCCCTATGGGTGCACACCCAGAGGAGAGCAAGAAAATTATGGAGAGAGAAAATAAAAAATTGTACTTTTTGACAGGCTCCAGACCAAATGTCCTTCAAACATGGGTCTTGCTTGTTCCTTCAGGTGCTTTCCATAAATTACCTGGAGAGCTTTGAATAGACAGAGTGGGCTGGCACTGCTCCTTGAGCTGCTCAAGGTGTAGAAGTTGTGGCTGCTGTTAACAGGGCTGGCACAATTCCCTGTTCAGGAGTGCAGTTGGAGCAGCACAACTGACCTGGGAATGGCTGTGCTGTTGGAAGTTCCCATTATAGCAATAAAAATGTGTCCGTTTTAAAGTGGTTGTATGGCTTTAATTATTCTGTTGTTTTCTTTAAAAATAAAACCAAAAACAAAACAATCCTTTAAGTGAACCAGGTTTTCAAGCACAAAAGCTGTACCTAGGCCAGGCCTTAGGCCTCAGTCTTGCAGACACTTTCACAGGTGCTTAACTTTACCATTATGAGTAATCCTATTGATTTTCAACGGCACTGCTCAGGCAATAAAGAGTGGATTTGTATGATCTCGGGCTTACCATGGGGTATGTCAGAAGTCACTCTTCTGAAATGAATGATTACATGGGTGTAAGAGGAGTGTCCAGCCCAGGATTTAGTTAAAATTAATAAAACTTCAGCTTGTAGGATTCCTTTGAAGCATTTAACTGTCCTGTCTGCTCCTCTGAGTGCTCTATATTGAAGGCCAGTCATTTTTTTGACCTTCAGAATAAATATTCAGGTAGGACGTGGTGTACTGTGACTTTCTATCTCTTGGCTGCTTGTAGCATTCCATGGAGGCTCTTCCAAGTGTCAGTGCCTTTACAATATCATTTTTGTGGTGTCTGACACTGGCTGAGCTCACTCTGCACGTTTCCAGCCTCTGGATCTCTCTTTTCCATCCAGTTGCCTGTTTTCATGAACCTTGTGGCAATGTGACAGCTCTGAAACTCCTGTCTTGCTCTCAAATTGGGCTGAAAGAAACCAACTCATTCAAAAGTTATTAGAGATGCATGCTCATGCACACCATGATCTTATATATATATGCAGTATTTTTTGAGGGATGTCAGGCAGAAAAAAAAAAGTGATTTGATTAAGGATAGATGCAGTGTAAGGTTTCATGAGCTTGAAAAAAATTACTTTTCTGTATGGCTGGTCTTAGAAATATGCTTTATCTCGTGCCCCTCTTAACAAAAACAGGCATAAGGCTACTATTTATACAAAATAGCAGGGAAAGGCTCTCCCCCCGAGGGTAGTGGGCACTGCCCAGACTCCCCAGGGAATGGGCACAGCCTCGAGGCTGCCAGAGCTCCAGGAGAGTCTGGAAAATGCTCTCAGGGATGCACAGGGTGGGATGGTTGGGGGGTGTGTGCAGGCTGGACTGGATGATCTTTGTGGGATCCCTTCCAGCTCAGGGCATTTCATGTTTCTATGAAATAGGGATGGACAAGACTTTTTGGAAGCCACAGAAGGAAAATTCTCCTTTTCAGTATTTTAACAATATAAATGTAAGCTTGGCACCAGGACTGTGAGGTCTGTGCCAGTTGCCAACACGGTGGGTGAGTCATTTCTGCTCAGGTGTTGGCTGGAGAAGGAAATCTTTGAGTTAGAGAAATACTTGGGGGAAATGGCCCTGTTGTGTTAAAGCACCAGGAATCTGACATCCAAGCCAGCTTTGTCCCAGGTGCCTGTGCAGCAAATCACCAAAGGGAAGGGGGATTTGATTCAATCCAACCTGTCTTTCCCTTTAAAAGGGCAATTTTAATTTAAGGAGTTTCAAAATAGGAAAAGAAATACAACACCCTCATGTACTGAGATCAGGAAAAGAACATCCAGCTTCAGCTGCAGCATGCAGGGGAGGAATGTTCAGTGTGAGAGGGTTTATTCTGAATTGGTGCACAGCACTGAGTGCTGCAATCCCAGCTCCCAAACTGTGAGTGCTGCAGCTGTGCAGGGAATGCCACAGCTTTGCCTGGCAAGAACCAAAACTGAATTTTGCAGAAATTGTGGCAAATTTCCACTGAGCTCAGGAGGAGGAGGTGAGCACAGGCTGGGTTGAATCGTGCTCTTTGGCACTGTGGGATGCACTGGGGAATCAGGGGTGGGGATGCAGGACACCAGGTGAAGATGAAGTGTCCCAAATTCTGTCAGTGACTCAATAAACTCTTGAACAAGTTGCTTTTGCACTTGTCCATCTGATTGTCTTTGGAATAACTGTAGCACTTTGTTAAGATTCCTGGCACTGTGCAAGTGGATGCTTTGCAGGAACCTTCAAGACCCCCAGGAAATGCCAGGTATATGATGATAACTTGCATATCCATTGTTTTCATGGGCTGTGTGGAATTGCTTCATCCAAATCCAGCCTGCATTTAAATTCACAGGACAAATGTCAAAAATTCAAGCTCTGAATGTGCTGCTTATTCCCTGCTGTCCAGCATCGTTTGCTGCCTGTGCCGTTGTTCTGCCTCTGTTTTGGGGAGATCTGTGAGGCTTTGGAAGGGGATAAAAGTTACAGCTGGTTTTTCTCCCTCCTGTAGATTGTAAGACCAGACTCCTGGGTGCTACCAGGAATCTTGCACCTTCCCCAGGGCAAAGGATGGGATTTCTAGGTCTTGGACAGCCCCAGGGGCTGCTGCCACTGCCTTACTCCTTCTAAGTATTGTTCTTGGGGCACTGCCACTGCTACTGCCAGGACCTGAGGCTCCAGCTCAGCCCCTGCTGGTGCTGGCTCAGATGCCTTTTTTGGCAGCTCTCTGCTCACACAGTTCACTGCAAACCTGGGGCGTGTTAGATTGGGCACTACTTGTCTTAATTTCTTTTCTCTTCTTCATTCACTGCTCACCATTTTGGAGATGAGTATAAAGGGAGACACACTGTGCAGAAATGTTTATTTTGGGAATGATCCATGAGGAATTCTTTCAGTCATAGCCTTTGCTTAGATTAGGGCTGAATAGTGTGTCCATGTGAGGCCAAGCCAATTCATTGGCCAGCCAATGAATTTGGGTTTGAAGGCACCAAGATCCTGTGAGAAGATCTGGTGAAACTGGAGATTGGGGCAGAAAAATGTCTTTATTTGGTTGTTGGAGCTATGCAGCTATTCTAGGATTTTGCTGTTAGCCTAAAAATTAATTCCTTTTCCATCCCCATGATACCCCTCAGGTCCTGCTGCAAGGAGTAGGATCAGCCAACATTCTCCATGCAGGACCTTCCTCTGTCCTGTGGAGCAGGACATCATTCAGCAAAACAACACAGTAGAATCTCCAGTCTTGGTTACAAAATACTCACAATGAGCATTGAAACACGGAGAATTTGCTAATGTGTCTCTTCATAACTTTTATGTCTAGAAGCCCCAGCTGTGATCAGGGCCTTGTTGTGTGAGATGTTATGCAAATACATATTTTGTACAAACAGGATGATGAAATCACATGGAAAACATCAGAAAAAGAGCAACAGGGGAAAGAAAAAAAAACCCACATGGAGTTGCTTCTTCAGTGTCATGTGGTAGGCCACTGGCAAAGGCAGGAAGAGCAGTGGGTCTCCTGGAATCCAGGCTGGTCCTTATCTGCCATAGCATCCTGCCTCTTCCCAACCATCCCTGTGCTTTCCCAGTGCTCCTTAAAACTCTTTTGCAGAGCTGCAACACCAAGGGGGTTCAGTTAATTCAATTTACCCCTTGTTTGTCCATCTGCTCCCCTCCCCAGAGCCCTGTGGCTGCTCTGTGCTGCTGGGAACTGAGCAGGCCTTGTTTGGTCTCCAGAGGGGAGATGGAGCAGAGCTGGGATGCTGCACTGAACCGTGGAGATGCCATCCCAAGAACAACTTGTGGTCACATGCCAGGCTACCTGGTTTTAAAGTGTGTCCAACTGCTTGAGCCAGGCAACTAAATACTTCTGAAACTTATTAAATTAACCAGTTAGACCAAGGCAATATACAAGGTACAGGCCAAAGAAAGCATTGTGGGTGTAACCTTTTGAAGGAGAATTATAGTTGCTGCTGATCAGGCTGTTACAGTAAATGTGGTGTCAGTGTTTCCATATTGGTATTTTTTTTATTCCTTTTTTCCCCCCCCCCTTTACTTTTTCCCTGTGTGAAAAGGTTTGCACCTCATGAAAAGGTTTTCATGTGCTGTGAAATGCAACATGAAACCACTGGATCTTTGTTACCCAAAGAACCTGGCCTTTGTTACCCAGAGAATCTGTTCATACAGGGAAGGAGCAGCCTTTAAAACTGGGATTTGAACCTGATGCCAACCACCCAAATGTTTGGGGGAGCTCAGCTCGCAGTTGTTTCTCCCTGTTGTGAAAAGTATTCCCTTTGGTTGTTGTTCAGCTCTGGAGAGGTGACAAATCCATGGCTCAGGCACACCTGTGTGGTTCAGCTCTGGGGACACAAGCAGTGTTTGTGATTTGGCTGGCTGTGGGGTGGCTGGGATGAGGGCAGGATGCTGCTGCATCCCCACAAAGGGCTCTGTTCCTGGGCAGGCTGTCTCAGCCCACACAAACGTGCTGTACTTGATTAATCACCTTCATTATGGTCATATTCTCACCCTGCACAGTGCAGAACCTGCCTCCCTTTGTTTCCCCTGGAACTGCCAACCTGTTCCCCCAGGCCACACCTCCTTTCTAATTTGAGTGACAAAATTAGGGAAAAACTGGTTTGCATCTTGCTCTTCCATCTGCCTGGGCATGTCTGGGAATCCCTAAGAATGACTGAATTCAGTGGTTTTCTTTTTTTTTATTACACACATCCCACAATAACTCTGAAGTAGCTTCATAATGGAAATGCTGACACGACTCGATCGCCTCAGCCCCAGGAGTGTGTTCCACCTTCTATTGTTTGCTTTGGCCTCTGTAAATTGTATATTGCCTCAGTTTAATTGGTTAATTTAATAAACTTCTGCAGTGCTGTATCAGTTGCTTGGCTTAGCTTTTATCCACCAGGCTGATGAAGAAAGTATAACTTTCAAAAGCCTTCCTGCATGAAGTTAATCAAATAAAAGGTATCTCCTACTGTACTTTGCATGTATGTCTTGGAAAAATGGCTTGAATTGACACATTTTTACAATTAAAGCATTTAACAAAATCCTCTAGAAATCTTTGTGTGGATTAAAAAAAGAGAATTTTGCACTTAAGGCTATGCAATGCTTCAAAGACATATCTGAATGATACCTTGGGCCAAGTGGTATTTTAGATGGACTCTTGGGACTGCAGAGGGGGGAGAAAAGTAGAGGAAACACAACAGAAATGATGGGAAGGTGTTATGGAATGGAAGTCTTGCAGTCCACCATGTGTGAGACTTGGGTGACCTGTGCTCATTTTCTGGGTCTGGCTGCAGCTCCTCACAGCCACGAGCAGATCCTTTAACACCTCTCTGCTTTGTTCCCTGATTTTTCCACTCTCAGAGTCTCATCAGTTCCAGTTTTGAGATTTGGTGCTCGCCTGCTGCAGTGGGGTTTCTCTGTGCCTGAGCTGGAGGAAATGAGGAGTCAGAAAGCTCAGTACCTTCACTGTGGGTGCAGCAAAGCCTCTTCCAGGCCAGTGCAGAGAGCCCTGGAGAGGCCCCATGTGCAGGAGTGTTTGTGCTCAGCAGAGCCACGGTAACACGAGCCCATCTTTATCTATTTTAATCCGCAGCTCGAGCATCATCCCAAGATTTAGGGGTATTCATCTATCAAGAGTGATTTAGATATACTTGATCATGCCTCAGGGCAGGGGGACAGCCTAGGTTACTTCTTGATATCCCTTCCAGCCCTGTTTTTTTATGACTCTATTAGATCTGACAACAACAGAATCGTATACTTTGTTCCAAAGGCCCCGTCCATTAATTAGTACTTTGTGGTGCACAGCTCCTCTTCCCTTGAGGAGCTCTAAGAGGTTGACAAGTGCTAATTAAGTCCTACAAGAACTGGTGTGTTGGATAATTATTATTTTACAGGTAGAGAAACTGAGGTGCAAATGTAACCCACAGGAAGTTTTGGGACAGAGTCTCACTTCGATGCTTAGCATTTTTGCTGCTTAAAATTCTGGCTGGGCTGTGCCTCTGAGCTGTTGTCAATGGAGAATAAGGTGGTATTCCCCTCCTCCTGCCTATAGCTGAGCCAGTCAAGGCTGTAATGGGCTCACCAGCCACGTTTGGGCTGCATCAGCATCAGAGGGGCACTGCTGGTAAAATGAATCTGGCCTATGTGCCAAAAATAAGTTTATTTTTTCTCTATTCCATGCTTCCTGGACTTGCAGAATTACACTGACTTTAAAGGGGAGCTGCCACAGAGCCTTGAATCAGGCCTCTTGTATGGAGAGGGAGGCAACCTCTCGCAGTCCATGCCATTTAAGTGTAATTTTCAATAAACATTTGCCAGTGTAATTAGTCTGCCTCAGAGTTCCCCGGTGTGGAGTGATGTGGCCAAGTGGCATTTGAGAACCCTTGAAGAGGAAACAGGCTAATTAGTTTAGCTCTGGGTCAACAGCACCTCAGGAGCCAGCCTGGGTCTCTCTCTCTGGGTTGCTGCTGTTTGAAGTCCTCTGTTCAGCCAGCAGTGCCTGGCTAAAGGAGGGTCTCTGGTGTGGCTGCTGAGGGGTGGCTGGAAGAGTTTGTTTTGTGCTGTACCAGGGCCATCACCCATTCCTGTCTTTCCATCTGTGATATTGCATCCCTAAGAGAGGTGACATGTGCTGGGTTTTCTATGCTGCTTTTCCTATATCTTCTGCATCTCACAACACCTGTTTGCAAGGTTAGGTTTTGTGTAGAATTCCAGGAAAGCTCACTGATTCCAAAAATAATATTTAGTGTCCTTAATCGAATTCTGTCCTGAAGACTCGGTGATTCCACTGACTTCTTTGGGTCTGGGAAGTCTGTGCACAGGGATCTGAATTTGATCAGCTGTGGATTCTGATGAAGCAAATTTCATTCCACCATACCAAACCTCAAACCTCCCAAATTTGTAAATTATTACTCTGAATTCCCACCTTAGGTCTGCGCTTACAATTAAAGATCAATTTTACAAAAGCCCTTCCTGGCTCCACCTGAAACACACATTAAATCTTGGCAAACCAGGAATGCAGACCTGAGAGTACAGATTCCAGGGTGGTAGCAAATTTGTCCTTGATGTGCTGCAGAGGGGCTGGTTAGACAAGTTAAACTCCAATTAGCAGCTTTCGTGTGATGGAAATTGTTGTCTTGTTGCCTCTGTCCAGCCCTGTCACGCTGCTGCACATCAATTCCTCTCCTCCTCCAGGGTGTGGTCTCCATTAATCTTTGCACACTACAATTTGTGGTGCTGCTCAGTTTAACAGGACCACATTTGCCAGCCCAAGCTGTGCCAGGGTGAGGTGCCTATTGCAACCAGGAGGGTTTTTCCCATTCACACATGGTCTCTGGTAATCCCACAAGCCGGGGTGTGAGGCAGCTTTGCACGGCAGCACGGGTTGGGAGGGAATGGGCTGGTTTATCAGGAGGACAGGAGGAAGTGGTGGGAATGAGCCTCAGAGATGTTTCTGCTTCGTTTGTTCTCCCCGATGAAGAGGTTTCCTTGACTAGGACTACATGTTTGGGTTTTGCAAGTCTTGTCCCAAACTGTGCTGGATGTTCCCTGTGCTGTGTGAGGCTCCTGCCAGGGCAATTACACCATGACTGGGCAGAGCACATCCAAAGCACTGCACAGTCCCTGTGCAGTGCCCATTTTGGGGAAATTTTGCCAAAGGGTTGCAAACTTTAAAGAAATTGTCCATGTGGTTTAAAACATTTCTCCCTGTTTTGGATGTTTCAGAAATGGGGCTTCTTTTCTTTCAGAGCTGGCTCTGCAGAGTGCAGAAAGGAGACAGACATCTCCCAGCTCTTTCCAAGGAAGCAATCTCAACCTGTTCTGCTGGAGAGGCAGCAGCCAGGTGGAGAGGGATGGAGAAGCATTGGGAGCAATAACAGCCCATGTTTTTCCCATGATTTCAAACCAAAAAGCCTTGTGAATGGACATTAGCAATGAATCCTCCCCCTTCTCCACTCATTGTGGGCCAAACCTCCTAAACCCATCCCACTCTCTTGTGTGTCCAAATCTGGAGCCTATTCCCACCAGGACAGGCTGCGTTTTGTGGCTGTGCAGGAGGATGGGACCACTAAGGGAAGGTTCAGCATCCAAGGGCTGCAGCTGAGAGCCTGGCTGAGCAGAGTGGGCAGTCCCCAGCTGCTGAGAGAGCAAATCAGTGAGCAGCAGGGTCCTTGAGCATTGCCAAAACGACCAACAGATCCATATCCATGTCCTAGCAGAGCTGGGCACTTCAGCCTGGGCATTCATGTGAAATCAGAGGTGAAGGACTGGCAGGGGACAGCAGCAAAGCAGTCCAGGGGATGTTAAACTCCCTCTCACTGCAGCCAACCCCTCTGAGCATGGCCCTGTCCATCTGGCAGGTAATTAGCTGGATCTCTGGTGGAAGAATTAATGAAGGGATCCCTCTTCCCACATCTCCTCGTAAAGTGACTACTCTAATTTTTGTGACATCCAGCTGGAGGGGCTCTGTATCTGTCGTTACAGACCATTAAACTCCTTCAGATCTATATTTTAAGTAGTTTCTGACCCCTGGGTGACAGTGGCTGAGAGGGGCGGATGGGGGTTTGATTTTTTTTTTTTTTTTTTTTTTTTTTAAGGAACATTTTCTTGGATGGAATGAGTAAAAAAGTTTTTGGCTAAGGAGGAAGCATGTTCATGTGCTCCTGTCCCAGCAAGCTGGGCATGGGCAAAATCTGCTTTCCACAGCAGCTTTGTGTTTCCCAGAATACAACAAAATCTGTCAGATTGTCCCTGGTCTTACCAGCAAACGGGACAGTTTTGTCTCCAGCAAGAATTCCTCCGGTTTCTTAATTACAGTGGTCTTGATACTGGTAGGCACAGATTTTCCTGGAAGAGGCAGTCAGGAGTTGAAATGCTGCAGGGAATAAACAGGCAGAGCAGTCTGCTCCAAAAGGCTGCAAGGAAAATATTTCTTAAAAAGCTCCTTGGGTTCTGGAGGGATGGTGATAGTAGTGAAGGGACTCAAAAGGGGAACTGGCTCAGGTGGAATCAAATGCTGTTTGACTCAATACATAATGCTTCCTTTCATTAAAGTGCCTGCAATATTTTCTTGTTAATTGCAATTAATTAATTAATTTTGGTTTGAAAATGTGTAAGCACTTTCAGGCTGATGACTTTTATTTTTTCAGCTGAAGTGACAAATCCAACATAAATTTGCAGTGTTTTTATTGACTCAAATATGCTTGTTTTCTTTGGGCTGGGATAAAAGTTTGAGCTGAGAAACTCTGCCTGCTTCTGATCTGGACAACACCTTCTGCCTAAGGATGCTTTCATTCATGAATAAAGGGATAAATGAGGAGAATCAAAGCCCAGGGAAGCAGCAGATGCTCTGTGAGGGCTGAGGATTTCACACAAGGAAAGAAAAATTGAAAGAAATGGGCAGTACAGATATGTTGAACAAAGTTTTGTGTCCCTGTGTAAGGTGTTGTTATGATTTCTGTGATGGTCCTGTGTCCTGAAGTGTGTGTAACAGTGGTGAGCTTCTGTAAGTTACCTGAGCTGGAGATTGGCATAAATAATAATATATATTAAGAAAAGTGTGGGGCAGCAGAGGAGTAGGAGACCTGACCATTCCAAACCACCATTTCCAGGCCATCTTCATCCTACACCTTCAAAACAGTGCTGGAAATTAGGTCCCAGTTGCTTATTAATGAGCCTTCAACCCAAAAAACAGTGTCTAGCCCTATTATTTTTTTTTTTTACTAAAATAAAGGATCCTTTTTTGCCTTTGTAGAACCAGGCATGAAAAGGTGAAGTATTTAGTTGTTGTCAGTAACAACAACATTTTCTTCTTGCAAAAGGACAATAGGAAAAGTTTACAACACTAATTGTCAGTGGAAGCAATTTTTTAAAAAGGGGGGTTTGGGCTCAGCTGTTTAAATGTTTACTTTCTGGTGCTTGATTAAAAGCTAATTAGAGGAGTATGATTTGATGTAGTTTCTAAATCTGTGAAATCTGGTGTCACTCAAGGATTGAGCTTGTAATTATATACCATGTGTGGGAAAAGTCCTATTGACAGTCCTCACTGATGTCCAAAGAAACAGCTGGAGTCAGTGTAAACATGGGACTCTGTGGAAAGGATAACTCACTGAGGGCCTGTAGAATTCTTCTCTAATACATATTAAAATTTTATATAGCAAGTATGCTGTACTAATATATCATATTTGTAAGTTGCTATATAAACAAGTCTATAAATATATATTACCTATTTATTAATTTGATTTCATAAATTAAGCTAATGAGCTGAGACTTGAATTCTTGCTTCCTGAACTACTTTTTCTCTGCTAGAAATCTGCAGGCTTTGGGGTCTCTTCAGAGAGAGGCAGAACATTTTTCTGGAAGGTGTTCAGAACTCCAATGTAGATAACCAAGCAGAAGTGGGATTACCAAAAGCATGTTTAGTGTTTAATAACACTGAGACTTTTCTGGAAGCTGCTGTTGAGGGGTGTCCAAGTGCAAATCCAGCTCCAGAGCTCCAGCTCTGGTGCCATCCTGAGTCTGTGCAAGGAAACGCCTTTCCCAAGGGTTCTCCGTGGTTTGGAGCCTCTCTCCACAAAGAAATTTTGTTGTACAGTTTCAGTAATGACTGAATGTGCATTTCTGCTGTGCTTTAAGACACTTCCTCCTGTCTGGAAATCTTCCACTAAGCCCCTAAAGGCACAGAATAAAAAAAGAAGGTAAAGATCAGTTCATGCCAGATGGAAAGGGAAGGGCAGAGGAAATATTATTCTGTAGGAAATCAAAATGCACCGACCTTCTGCAAACCCAGAGCAGAAGAACAGTTTGCCAGTGCCTACCTAGTTTGGGAGAGTGCTGGTATAATCACCAAACCCATTTTGAAATACATTTCTAAATAAAAAAGCGTTTTGTGCAGTTGCAGTAATTACTGGTTGCTCTCTTGCAATAGCCTGGAGAAAAGTAACTCATGCATTTGACAGCAAACATGAATATGCTTGTAAAAGTGAGGGGAGTCATTAGGCTTGTGTGAGCTTGAGCTCTTAGGAGCAGCCCAGGAAGCTGAACACAGCAGCAAGTCACGACTTAGGGCCTTGACTGAAGTCGAGGGGAATTTGTTGGGATAAAATCCTATGGACAGAGGGAAGGCCCAGCTCATTTCCAACCTCCCCAGTGCATGTGCACATCACAGGGGCACCCCTGAGAGCCCAAAAAGCACACGGATGTTTTGAAGGACATTTGTCACAACAGTGCAGCTGTGGCTCTTGGGACAAAACTGGACATTGCTGTGGCAGGTGTTGATTTGAGATTATTGTCCACATCTCTGGTTTGGGTTTGCCTCTGACTTTCATGAGGGCAACTTCTGTCCCATCCTGGAATTCCTGTAGGAGGAAACATGATTTATTCATGAGGGTAATAAGAGGGAGGATTGGGAAAAATCGTGCAAACACTAAAGATTTCAAAAAAGCAAACAAAAAGGTGATTCAGTTTGCTTCTTGCTTGGCATATACTTACCCTGATTATTCCATCCAGTGAATTTGCAGGCATGAATTTTCAGGAGTATTTATTGGAAAGGCTTAAAGGAAATATGGCAAAGCTTGCATGGGGAGCGAATTAATTTCAAGAAGTTCTGGGTGTTGCTGAGGAAGGGACAGACACATCATGTGACCACCCAAAGTTTCTACTTTGGCAATTTGACTATTTTAGACTTTGGACATTGGGAAGTTACAAATAGCAAACATCAGTTTGTAAATTCTTCCTGAACTGTGGAAAAATTCCTCAAATGAAAGGTGGGGAAAAAAGCCCTACTGATATGGAAGGCTGATTCTGGAAGTTTGTTGACCCAAGGGGAGGATAATGTGCTGACTTGTTGAATAAGTCTCCTGAGAATTATAATTCATGCTATAGAAATTTAAACATCTGATCTCTCCCCATTTTTCATTTGCATCACAAGGTCCAAAACATGGTATTTTACAGTTCAAATATCCTAAACTTCCTCATTAATGGCCAATTTCAAATTTTCTATTTACAGGATGAGTGTTTCACTCCAGTTCTGGAGGAACAAGCAGGTTTTGCTTTGATTTACAGAGACAGAAGCTCTGCTGCCTGTTGGATCTACCCATGTGGATAGAGAAGGACAGTGGGAGTGATAAATAAACTCTTTTCTCCCTAGCAGGGCTGAGAAAAATCCTTTTGGAGCAGGATTTTCATCTCCTTTGCGTTTTCTAATGTTATTCCTAGCTGCCTCCTACACTGTGTATCATTGCTCAGTCCCTGGCATTACCTCAGTTATGAATATGACAATTTCCTGATAGATTGTTTATCAAAGAAAATATTATGTCAATAATGTCTAAAAGCTGTAGCAACCCTGCTCCCAGCCCCAAGATGTAAATACTCTCTTATCTCATGGCACAGCCTTAAATGACGCCACACATCTTGAAATAACATGTTCCAATGTGTCAGAGGAAGAGATTGTTAAAGCCTTTGCCTTATATTACGTGCCTGCTAGCAAATGGGTGGTGAGAGACCCAGAGTTTAATTTTTCTTTTCTCTCTCTCTCTTTTTTTTTTTTTTCCCCAATGTCTATTAGGCAGATCATGCAACTATCTAAACACAGTTCTGGAAAACCTGTTTGCTGGCTTACTCACAGCCCCAAATGGCTTTGAGTTGCAAGAGTGTGGTGCCTAACCCTTCGGGGGAAAAGAAAAGCAGAGCAAACCCAACCCAGTGCACCTTCTAGAACAACATCTTCCGAATTTGTGAAGACTAGAGGGAGGAGGGAAGGGAAAAATGGTCTGTGTGTGAAACCACGAATTATATTATGTCTGCCAAACCCCTTTGAGAATTGGACCAACTGTTGGTTCAAATGATTTGTGCTTATCCAAACTTTACTCATCAAAGGTTTTTATGAGTTCACTTTGGCAATGGCTGTGTTTTTCCATGTGGTGAAATCATACACCTGGAAAACATGCAGCCAAAATGGTGTGGAGCCTGAATAACTCTCCTTGTTCTCCAAATGCTCTTGAGTTTTAAGCATCATGGTAGTTAAAGTGTTTGTGGTCCTATAAAATTTGTACAACTTTACAGTAAGCCTGACTCTTGCATAACCCCCTTGGCCAGATGATTGGCAGCTTGGTTGTGATCCTGGAACACAAAAGGGAACAAATACTGGGCTTCAGTTTTTTACTGTACAAAGGGAAGAAAGCTGAAAATCTTTACATTGGTACAAGCTGTGCATGGTGGCATGGAAAACATCCTGCAAAGAGGCAGCCTAGGAATAATCCTGTTTTATGGTGTGCTTCACTAACAGTGTACAGAGCCTATCCAAAAGCAGTTCAGGGGTGGACAAGAGCCACCAAGACAACTGCACTTCCCAAAAGTGATGGGGAGAGGCTGATGGAAGATACCAGCAACAAATCCAAAAGAAAAGGAGTGTCAACAGCAACTTGATGTTGACCTTGAAGTCACCTTAAGCAGTTTGCTGTTCCTTGCAGGCTGCAGCAAAGCCAGTTATGTTGCCCTCCTCATTTGCAAGCTGGGCCCTCCTGGGACTTGTTTTGAGGCCAGCCTGCCCTTCCTGTGGGCAGGAGGGAGCAGCAGAGCTGGGGAGGAGTGGTGAGAAGTGGGAATGGTGGGATTGTTGTGGGTTGGCTGGCTCCAGCCATGGTTCAGGAGAACACCAGGCTGTAGGTCTGGCAGCAGAGGGGAGATCTCTGACCTGTGACTGAGGTTCTAAGATCTTGGTGGCAATTTGTGGCTTTGGCAACCTCAGGGTTAATCCCATTTGCATTCTGGGCACTGGGGAGGGTCTCTGAGCATGGATGAAGATGTGCAACACTTTCTGTTTAACTGGAGGCCATCCTTCCCTGGTGATGTAATGGGGTTTTTTCCAGCTGGAGTTGTCTAAGGAAAAGGATGCAGCATAATTCTCAAAATGGCATTGTGAAACAAAAGATACATTAAAGTGGTGTAACAAAACTGGTGAAGTTGCAAAGAATTCAGGCTACATTGAGCATCAGTTTCTCGCCTGCAATGTCCAGTCACTTGTCTTTCTGTTTACACAGCAAAATAGCCTGAAGAGAGTTAATATGTTTAGAAAACGGCACTTGCGTGTTTTTCTAAAAGGAGAGGAAACTCAGCAAATTGATGTGACTCAACAAATTGAGGATACAGAGCCAACCACAGCTCTGATTAGGCCATGTGCAGGTTGGTTTGAAGGGCACTGGCCTCTGGCCAGGGAGCTCCTTCTCCCTTGCTCCTTCTCCAGACACTGAGCTGATGCTTCTGCTGTGGCTGGGGGACGGTGATCCTGGGTGTGGAGCCTCCACCACACCAGCACTGCAGAGCTCTGCCACAGGGGCCTTGGAAATGGCAGGGATCAAAAAGAATAGGGGCAGCCTAAAATGAAATTTCAAAGAATGTGAATGACTTAATGCAAAAGCTACGGATAATGGTGCCTAAAACAGCCAAGCTATTAGTTCACTTCCCAGTAGTGAACCTGGGCACAAACCTGGGCTGCTCCTGCCTGCTGCAATATAAAGGCCTTTGTTCTTGCCTTTATATCACAAGACCCCACCTAATATCTAGGCAGCCTTGTGTGTGTTTTATGCACACATCTAATTTCGTTGTTAAATATTGCTCCAAAACGCACACGTACACCAAAAGCACTGTGTATTGTCAGACTGGCTTGAAATCCATAAAAAAGCAGTGCTTGGGAAGGGTTGAAAGCTGAAGAATGAAAGAGTATTCCTTTTCATTTAGTGGCCTTGTAATATGTTAGGAGGAGAAAAGAATGAGCCTGGTGGCTCACTGGGTTCTCATTTCCTCTGTTGACCTGGGGTGGGTGGAGCAGGATGGTGAGGGTGTCCCCAAGCCCTGGAAAGAAGGGGTTAAACCTTGAGGTTTAACTCTGGGACAGAGTTGTTTGGTTCACCACCCAGGCTGTTTGCTCCATTTCGAATACATATTAGTGCTTCTTCCCCTTAAGCTTTAACCTCACCTTTAACCTTAAGCTTTAGGCTTCAGCAAACCCTTCCTTGAAGGGTCTCACTGCTGTGAGGCGTGGGACCCCTCCCGTGGTGCCCTTAGGCTGTGGTGGGTTAGGGAGGGGTAATCCAGGGAAAGGGTAGGAAGAGCTGTGAATTACCATGAAATCTCAATAAGGCAGACACTTGAGTTGTCAGAAACCAGAGGGATATTCATGAATATCAGTGCTGGAATGATGATTTTTTTTTTTATTCTTTTTTCTTAGTGTCCCCTATTGCATTAGGGCAAGAATCCACAAAGAAAAGCCCAAAGGCCCAGCCCTGAGGAGCCAGCAGACAAAGTTAAACAGTTCACACATGAGCTGCCCTGAAAGCAGAAGGGAAGAAAATACATCTCATTTTGTGATGAGTTGTTAACTGGGAGTCACTTTGCCATGTGCTTGTGGGAAAGCCCAAGGAGGAGGCTTTGAGGACAGCCCATGGAGTTCCCACTGCTCCCCCTCCTAACCAGTCTCCAGCATGGAAAGCTGATCCTGCTGTGAAAGCACCACATGTTGGAAGTCTGCCACATTTTATGGGGAATTCTAAGGAAAAACGCTCAGTCTGTGCCCTCATGTTCCTCTGCACTGCAGGGACAGCCAGTGCTTCTCTACCACACTGGGGATTTGTAGGGATTATTCTCATTATTATTTTTATCATTATTATTATTTCCTAGGTGTTTGGGATGCTGGAGTGGTGGGAGAACCTGACCCAGCCTTGGATGATGGGTACAGTGGGTATGGAGAGTTCTTTCCCAGTGAGCAGAGGTTTCTCTGCCTGCTGTGGGGGTGTTCAGAGTTACAAACTCTGTACCTGTGTGGCTGTGGCCACCCCTAGGCTGGTTTAGCTCCTGCTGAAGTTGTGCCCTGTTCCTCACCTCCACATCCTCTCCCTGCCCGGCCAATTCCCCACAGAGGTTTTCCCAGAGGCTGCAGAAAAGTTACTCCGCAGCTTCAGTTCTCAGGTGCCCATTACAGATATGTTAAATACATAAATTAAAAACATCCTCCCTGCTCCTGTCCTCCCCCACGTCGTCTGGAGCACCCATCACATGACCTCCTGCTGGCTGGGGCTGATGATGCAAGGATAGGGATTACTCCTGCTTGCAGGAATTGCATGGCAGCTCCAGCCATGTATTATAATTTTGTGCTGGTTGGCGCCAACACGGTAATCTCTGTGATAGCCTTAGGAGCAGCTTTGCCATGAGATCTTAGGAATGATATGTTGTCTCCCTGTGAAAGTGCTGAATTAAACAATTATTTGCAAATTTTCATGAATGTGAAATTCCATTTCCCACCCCCCCCCCCCCCCACTCCCAAAAAAAAGACCCGGGGAACTTTCTTGAATCTGTGCAAATGACAGCTGTGGAGAAATCCTGTGGTTAAGGAATTGCCCTTTTAAAATACCCTGCCCTCTTTTTACTTTTGTTTCTCTGGGAGAGATAATAGTTCTAAAAATTCCAGCATTATGGCTCAATATGTTCTGAGGGGAAAGAATCTGTAAATCTTTTGATATGAACCCAAGAATTTTGCTCTGTAGCGTTCCAAAGGTGAGCACCTGCCCGGTGTTTTACTGAGTGAAAGAGGTGAAGTTTCTTAAGCCTGTTTTGTTGTTGACTTTATGACTTTGATGTCACCCAAATGATCAAGTTCTTTGTACTAACATAGGATAATTTCTACCTGTATTGATAGACAATTATAAATGCAACTGTACTCTATCACATGATGCTAAATATGTGATTCATTCTTTGTTTCTTGTGAATCTAAAACCTGGATCTCCTGCCTTCCCAGGCTGTCTCTAATTTAGGGACTACAAGCTTAAGCCATCAAAATCTGCTCTGCTCTATCTGTGGTTGGCACAAGGAAGTGGATTCTTCACCCAGTCAAGCCAGAGAGGGGAAGAGTCTCCCTCCAACCTGTAGCTCCACTGGGGAGGTATCACAGCCAAGTCCTCCTGTACCTTTGGCTCTTGTGAGGACAGTGGGTGCATTCTTCCATTTAATGTGTATTTAGAGCAGTGCTGCCTTAAGATCAAAAGAATTACTCTGGATTTGTACCAGGGCAGCTAAACATGGAATCATACATAATTCCCAAGCACATTTGTCTTGCAAGAGCCACACCTGATCTGCCTCCCAGCTCTTATTTACATGAGACATCCTCACTGTGTTGGGAACATCTGGGGTGGGGCTGCTCTCTGCCAGGGTGGGCAGAGCCTGGACCCCACCTCTCTGTGCCCTACTGCTCCCAGTCCTCCCTCAGACTGTAGGAACATCCCTCTGCTGGGCTCAGGCATTTCTGTGGTCGTAGCATTAACCTATTTCATCCCTGAACACAATGGGATAAAATCCTACACAAGAAAGACATATCTCAGATGTTTCCAGGATGTGTACATCAGTGATGCATGTGTAGTTTCTAGCACAGAGAGGATTAGAATAAATGCATTCTTAGTAGATACTGTTTTAATCTTCCAAGCTAAACTTAGATCTCGGACACCTGTCTCTGCAGCAGTCTGTCTCTTGAGCTCATGAATTTTGTGCACAGCTGTCAGTGCTGTATGTGGGGTTCTCTCTTTTCAGCTGGCTCTATTCCCAGTTGGCTGAAAAGTAGGAGCCTGTCTTAGAAAGAGAATTTCCACTCCTGCATACTTTGATGGAAACAAGAAGATATAAAACAAGATTTAATGACCTAGGGTTTTTTTGAACCATTTATTAGCTGTTCTGTACATACTCAGTCTCCGGGGAACTAAGTTACATATTATGATAAGTATAGATTGCCTGTTCCCTATGGACTTTGTTTCATGATTTATGTGGATAAAATAAAGCATATAAACTACATAAATTACCTTGGATAGCTTACTTTGAAATAGAACTCCGGGAAGTGCCACGAGGTGGCCAAATGAAATGCTGACCTGAATCAGTGGTGCTAAAATGGGTCCAGCATCTCCTGGCCCAGCCAGGCCCTATCTGTAACTCTGAGACTGAAGGTTACAAAAGGAGGAGAAAGCTTGTTCTTGGGAAAAACATCCACCTGTGTCTTCACTCCTTGGTGGCTGATGAGATGGGATATGTCACAAATGGAATGACTTCACCAGGAGCTTAGTGCTGAGAGGTGTCTGCCGAGTTTTGCAGTGTGATTGACTGGAACTGGTCTTCAGTGGTCCTTGTGGGTCCCTTCCAACTCAGGACATTCTATGATTCTGTGACTGCCTCCTTTTTTCCTCTGAGAAAGGGCCACCTGAGGCTTTAAACCCCACCTTGCTCTACTCACCCTCTTCAGATGGGAGCAAAAGCAAAGCTGCCCAAAATGAAGAGTTTCCTGCTCAGATCTGCAGTTTGTGTGGGCCTTGCTCATGTCTGCCTTGGGTATCTTCAGCCCTCCAGGCTGAGTCACTTCAGGTGTAGCTCCAGACAAATGTCTAATTCAGCCTTCCCAAAAGCAGGAGTAATTGTGTGTGTCTGCTCAGAGGGAAATCTTGTTCTCAGATTGCTTGCAGACTTTAAGAAGCCTGGCGCTTTATGAGGGAGTCGTAAAAGCGAGGCCTTGTCCTTCGTGGGGACGCATTTCCAGGGGAACGCATTTGCATGGAGAGGCTCCTGTGGAGATCAGGTTTGCAGAGGTGCAGACAGCTGAGACTTTTACTAAGGAGTCATCCTGTGAGTAGTAAGGGAAGTGAGGGAAGTGGAAACAGGGCCCAAAAGCTCCAGTGCCACTTTCTGCACAAGGTGAGCCAGGCTTGGAGGATGTGGCCTAGCTGGAAGGGTCGGCAGGTTTAGCTGTGCTGGGCTGTCTCTGGAAATGGAGATTTCAGTGCTGAGAAGAGATAACTGGTTTTCTCTCTTCTCTTTGCAAGTTTTCTGTGACAACACTGTGGGCACAGCAACCCTTTTGGAGAAGCAGAAAGCAGGGCCTGCCCTGGGTGAGCACGAGCCAAGCACTGCAGGGAAGGTGCCAGCCCCAGCCCTGTATCCTCCCTGGAAAAAAGAAGCAGGAATTTGGCTCGTGTTGATGGTACACCTACAGCAGCAGATAATGATTTGATCAATCGGCAGCCTTGTCAGATCGGACCCCAGATAGGGTGGCTGCGTGCCAGGAGCTGGATCAGAGAGACTTTGCTTGATGTTATCAGAGCACAATTAGGTTACATGCTTTGCTCCATGGCACAGGCCAAGTGCTGGCAACCCGGAGGTGAATTTACCTGCCCTCAGAGGCCTGGGCACACCTGGCACCTCTGGTCACCCTCTGCCATGGCTGCAGGGTTGGAGAAGGGGTGGCAGGAGGGCACCCTACAGTCCCTGCCCGGGTTTTGGTTCCTGTCAGCCAGCCGATGAGAGAACAAGTAGATTCAGTTTCAGGAGACCTCGGGGCTTAGTAAAAAAGAAAGCTCAAAGGAATTACTCTGTAGAAGAGTAAAATACCAGGTGTAACATGCAGCTAATTATGCCACTGGTTTACAGGATGGATTTTAAATGTTTCTTTCTGAAAAGCCTGAAAGGAAAAAAAAATCAAAGGGAAAAGATTGAAAAACAAGTATGAGAAGATATAAAACAAGATTTATATCTAAATAATTTCCTCTAATTGCTGTTAGAAGACATTAATTTTCCTTTTGATGCTCCACTTTACCTTAGGCTTTGCTGTACCTGCCAGAATGGCAAGGAGTCAAAGAGGATTAGCTCAGCAGCTCTCTGCCTTAGTAGCCTCTGTAAAAGATTTAGCAATGGGAAGAATATACAGGTTAAAAAAAAATCCTAATTTAAACAGGCCAACGTCAACCTTCGTTTATCCCATGCAATCATGATGACTTCACCAGCATCCTATGGGTACAAATGAGGTAAAACCCGGGTTCAGAGTGACAGGGGGCTGCATGTTGCTTTTTTACAGAAATACCAGATGTACCTGTGGCTGCAGAAGTGTCAGTGGTGGTTTCAAAATAATTTCAAGTGTGAAACATTTTGTCCATACAGCCAGCCAGCCTAAAGACCAGCACCAATTAAGGTCTGACTAAATCTTGGTCTGGAAAAGACTTAAATAATTTAATGCTCAGGGATGGGCTGTCCCTTTGCCATGAGGGGATTCTGCCTGGGGAGAATCCAAACAGAAGCAATATGTTATTTAATTTGCCCAGATTTTTATAAGCTTTCATTCTGGTTTGCACATGTGTGGGCCATCTCTCTGTATCTAGGGTGACATTTGGGCTGTGATTCCCTCATTGTCTGTTTTTCTGTCCCTTCCATCTGAAGACTGCACAATTTTCTTGACAGACACTGGGAGAGCAGAGGTTGCAGTTCCCCTCAGAGTTTGCTTGCTGAGGCTGAGCCTGACACTGCTGCCAGCTGGGTGGGTCAGATGCGTTTTCTTTCACCTCTTGCCTTGTCAGAAATTTTGAGTCTAAGGGCACTTCTTGGTCTCTGACTACACCTGAAATGCAGGATTGCTTTTGGTGGTTGTGGCAGCCACTTCCCAGCCTGACTCAGAGGCACTGACACCCTCTTGGTTTGACGGGGGTGGGAAAGTCCACATTCCTCAGGCTTTGCTGAATATCTCAGCCTGGAAGTGTTGTTTATCAAAATTTCTCTTAGATGAACCTTGCGGTAATTCTCCATTAATTTATTTCCTCCAGTTATTACAATGAGTTCTGCTCAGGGGTATCCTAGAAAACCACTTGGAAGCACCAGTGGAGAGAAATGAAGTGCGGTTGGCTGGAAGGAGCACCCTGTGCCACATCACAAGACTTGATCTCTTATTTTCCCACTGCTTTAATCTATTCTGTTCTCTGTGTAGGGCTTAAACAAAAGTTACCTAAGAAGATCCTGTCTCTTTGTTTTTGTCCTGCATATCATTTTGTAGGAGGCAGCAATTCCTGAACACAGCTCAGCAGTGGTGCAAATGGGCCTTCTGGAGGAACAATAAAACCAGTGCAGAAATAATGAGAGTCAAAAGCTGCTTTTAAATTGCAGGTTGAATTTATGAACAAATCCCCTCCTTCAGATGGAAATATAGAAATATATAGTGTGTATTAATTCTCCAGTTCACTAAGGTCATGGTTTTCATGACAGTCATTCTCATTTAAGCACTAATAAATAACCAGGCTGTCCAAAGGAGTTTTAAGTGTGTTGAAGACAGACATGGGTTGCTGAGCTCTTCTAAAAATCTGGTCCTGCTAAATCAAGAGCAGACAGTCTTTCTTATTCATCTCCTTGTCTGGTGGTGGTTAAGCAAATGCTTTTGAGTCTGAGGAACATTAAAATTCTGCAGCTTCCATACATGACTTTGATTTCAAGACGAACAACGAGATGTTCCAATCAAAACCAAAACCACTGCAGAATGTAGCATTTGAAGGAAGCTGTGCTAATTTCTTCAGAAACAAATGTAGAAGTCAGTAACATGAAACAGCTGACCACGAGACAGATGCTGCAAAGCGATAACAAGGAGTTCAGGAAGCACCCAATAGCTTTGGCTTTCCAGAGAACTCAAAGATCCATATGTGTACCTTTAGGGCTAGAACTCCTCCACTAAATGGAGTAGTGCTCCAGACACAAAAATAACAGCAGACTGTGCTTGCAGACTCCAGTCAGTGAGCACCTCCTCGCTGTGGGGAGCAGTACATTTGTCCCTTTGAATATCAAGTTAGGAATTAAGTTCTTTTGCACAAAAAGCAGCTACAGACTACAGCTGATAATAACCTAAATACTTTAATCTGATTTGATATGTTTCACCAATTCCCCTTGTCATCATATTTAGAATAAGCTCACAAACCCCTACCAAAATTACAAAATATTACTCAAGGAAACACGTATTATTTTCAATTCTTCATTCCTGTTCAAGAAGCTGTTCAGTGCCCTCTATTAAATCCATTGCATCTTGCCTGTATTCTGACCCATTGCACACTCTTTAATCACAATTTGACCAAATGTGACACTGAGTAATGGTGCAGACTCTGAACTAAGTAACAGTGGCTGGAATCTTAAGCAATACCAGAGTTGCTGTGACTTTCTCATATCAGACACGTTCTCCTAAAGACGTCCTGTTCTGCTGTCAGGCTTTTCATTTTCAAAACAACAGATGAGTGTTTGGGAGTTGAGAGAAAGAAAACCAGTCTCCTACAGGAGATAAGATCTGATATAGAGACCTTGGAAAGAAAATATGGCTAAATTTATGGCTGCTGGAGTGGCTGTTCTGTATCTTATTTATCATTTTTTAAATGTATCCCAATGTATATTTATTGTTTCTCAAACAATTCTGTGCCACTAAAGGAATTCTTTCCAGTGAATTCAAAGAATTATTTCAATATTATAAGAAATGGGCAGGATCTCATAGAACCTCCTACCTGAGATTTTATCTGCTGAGGGCAGATGCTTTAAGTTGATCTGTGATATTGAGGTTTCTTTGCACTGGAGGACAATGGCTACAAGCCCATCGCTTAAGGGACCTTGTTAAGGATTGGGGTCTGCACAAAATTCTTTTTTTTTTTCAAGAGAGGCAGCTACCAATCTTTCTCAGAGCAAAACTCCCTGCAGGACTTCACCTTCCTTCCCAGTTTTGAATTTTATAACTATTATTTAATCTTGCAAAATAATACTGTGGCTGAAATCCCCACTCTCAGGATGCAGTGCTTCTCCATCTTTATTCAGCCTGCAGTATGGATCTTTTTTCCATGTTTTTATACCACAAAAATCTCCACACTTTTGAGTCCTTCTCTTTCAGAAATTTACCCCAGCTCCCCTCAGTTGGTGACTTTATCCAGAGCCATGAACACTCATGACCTTTCAAAGTCAGTCCCAGGCTCTCTGAGTGACAAAAAACAAATTAGGGATTGATTTGATTTTATTTTTAAGTAGAGGTTTATTTACTTGCCTGGGAGCCTGGGGCATAGCCAGGGAGAGAGACCTGAAGGTGTTCACAGCCCTGGTTGTGCCAGCTGTGCTAGACAGTGCTGCTGCCTTATATTAGAAAAACTTGATGATTAAAAAGAAACAGCTAGATATATCTAATTTAATAAGATACAACCCATGTGGATCATAAAAGGGAGATCATAGCTGATTAAAACTGCATGAATTGTTTTAAGTGCATTCCTCAATTTTTAGACTAGAACAAAGGAGATGACCTGATTTATCCTGGAATATGGAGATAGATAAGAGCAACTACCTCGACTAGACTTTTCCTCTGCCAATTCAGGATTGTATATTTAAAAACTAGTCTGGACAAACACTAGCTGTGTGCCAAGCAGCAATGTTTCCATCACTTCCCTTGGAAGATTATTCCATACACTAATAGATCTTGTTGTCAGGAGGCTTTTTCTTACAGCCTAAATCATTCACCTCAAAGCATTAAGGAACTCAGGCAAGAGTCTAATGGGCTGGGTTTTTTCCCTTGTGCCCTGCTCCTCTCCAGTGTCTCCAGGCTGTAGGCACGGTACATGGAGCTGCTGCTGAGCTGGATTGCCAAGAGTTTGGGAAGACTCTGTATGAAACAGGCTGCTCTGAAAGGCCAGCCTAGAGAATGGTAAAAAATTGGCTTTTGGACAGAAAATAGAGGATGTCGCAACCAGGAAACAGTTCAGGATGGGGAGGTGTGGCAAGGTTCACTTTTAGCTACACTTTTGTTTCCCTTTGATATTAAAATGGTCTTCACTCATTTTGGGGATTGAAACAAATTGCTCTTGAGTCAAAAGGAGACCAAAGAGAGGAGGTTTTTCTGTAATACCAGAGCAGTGCTTGACAGACCTGTCTGGGTGTCTGTCCTTATCCTCAGTGAGTCCCTGCTGTGGTGCAGGACCATCAGCCTTACCTGCTGTGGGTTATCTGTAAATAAATACCAGAGCAGAAGTAGTTTAAATAAGCTGCCTTAATGTATTGTTCTGATAACAGATTTATGGGACTTTCCACTCCTGTGAATTGGCCCAGCTCCACTGACCAAATTAGGGCCGTGCACATTTACACCAGCCTGCGATGTGTCTCATTGCATTTAATACACCAGGAACTCTGGGGCCTAAAATAGCCATGGATACCTTGAAAGGAAATGCCATGTGAAATGCTGACTGAGAACAAGGCTGTTGGGAGGAGGAGGAGGGAGGGGAATGTTGGGGTGACTAATGCTCTACGACCATCTGCACAAATTGGCAGCTGTAGAGTAAAGCAGCAAGGTTACCACAGCAAATATGTATATATAGATATATAGATATTGAAGCATTAAGTGTAAAGTGTGTGGATATTCTGTATGGAAGCATTCAGCATTAATCAGTGGGGAACATGAAATAAAACACGTAGGCCATTGTGTGAGGGTTTGGTTCCCTCATTACGGGAGCGTGGCGCACGTTGGAGCGCACGCAAGGGGCAGCGCGGGGCAACCGAAGTTATTCAAGGATTTGGGGAATGAATTATAAAGAAAGATTAGCTAGGTTTGGCCTCTACAGCTCTGAAACAAGAATTGTTGAGCAGCTTGCTCAGGCACGGTGATACTGAATTGGGAGCTCAGGGAAGTAATTCCTTATCTGAGCTCTTTGACAGACTTGCTGGAAAAAGCACCATGGAAGGTTTGGAGGGTGAAGCTCCGTCTCCATGTGCCGAGGCTGACCCTGAATCCATGTGTGGGATTTGAGTGCAGGGATAGATGACAGAGCAGGGGGAGTTTAGGCACCTGAATTTCACTTCACTTTTGAAGTCAGAGGATACTTTTGTGGTGAGGGAACTGAAAGAAGGTGAGACCGTGACCCTGCTGATGTTTAGTGGTGCTGACTTTCACCAATGCACTCCACATTCCTGGTTTTATACTGGAATCTGTCACTGGGTTTTCAGGATTTAAAAAGGGTGACCTTCAGGCCTGGCATATTAAAAAATGTTTTTATTTTCAGCACATTGTAGCTTTCATTGTGGTATTTCTAGCTGGATTTTCTGGAAAGCTTTTTGTAGAACCCATCCTGGTTTAGCCTTTCCATATTGAGGACCTACTTTCAGCCTACCCTTATTATCCCTGGGAATCAAACCAGGACACTTAACCTGTCCATGACATCTTAGATCCTATGTAATGAGAACAGAGATGAGTTCACAGGGCTGTGTTGATCTGGATATTTGTGACCATCTCCATGCATGTGGAATTTGTGGCACAATGAACATCTGAAAAGTGATTTGAGGTCCTTGGGTTAAAGGCCCATCTCCTGCAAAACACCACATTGTGGTTATTATGTTCCTCCTCACTGATGAGCTGTCAGGGACACAGACTCAGTGCCACTTGGCTGATGGAACTGCAGAACAGCAATGCCAGCACCACTCCATGGAGCAGCTTCCAGGAATCCTGCTGGGCACAGCTCCGGGAAGGGCCTGGCAGCAGCACAGGCAGTGGTGCTACTCCACTGATCAGCTGCTCATCCCAAGGCTCCAGAAGTGCTCTGCCCATCACTGTGGGCTCCAGAGCTGCTCAGGAAACTCCAGGAGATCCTCATCCACCTGGTGGGAGTCCTGTCCCAAGGCTGTATGGACAAGGCCTTCATGATTTATTTGATTTTCTGATTTCCATCTTGGCCATGATGGAAAATGCTGCACTGGTCTAGAATTGTTCCCTACGAAAGCCCAAGGCTCTGTCTGTTATTCTGGGCAATTCCCACCATCCCCAGCCCTCTGCTCTCCCATCCAGCCCTAGGAAAGGCTCTTGCAGAATTGTGTGGATGTTCTGGGGATCTGTACTTGCAGTAATTCCTGTACCACCCCACAGACAGGCAGGAATAAGTGTTTCATGACAATGGAAATACAGCAGTGTCTGCACATGAATCACAGCTCACTGTTTCCAAGGCTGGGAGTGAGAGGTGGAAAGGAAGTTGATCTGAAATGGAGCCAGAACACACTGCTGGTGTTTTAGCTGGGGACTCTCTAAAAAATGTGCTCCTTTCTTGGGGATGAAGGCTCCTGAGGAGCAGGAAGTGTGCTGCTGGCAGAGGCAGGCAGGAGTGAGCATGGAAGATGGTTAGGCATGAGCTGTTTTTCCTGGTGTGCCATTGGAAAAGAATTGATGGAGGTGTTGCTCTGCTGTTTGCTGTGCTAGCCAGTCCCACCTCCCCTGGCTGGCCCTCTCAGGGTGTCTCTTGCTGCTTATATATGAAGGGCTGCAGATCACCCCTTTTAAGGGTGGTTTCTTGCTTGCTTTTTTTTAAAAAATTTACTTCAGAGTGACCATTTCTGAGTTCAGCAAAGCTGAACAAAAGTTCAACAAAGGGAAGCCCAGAGAGACTCTGGGCTCTCCTTGTGAGGGGCACCCAGCAAACCCATCCCATGACCTCGTGGGGTTAGCACTGCTGGATGTACTGCATGGTGAACTTCAGGTGTCTGATCTTTACCTGGTGTTGAGGGGTTTATTTTCTGTTTTGTTTTGGCTTTATGCTTCTTTTTTTTCTTCCTTTAACCTCAGGATCGTTCAAATGTGTTAATTACTCCAAGGTAAAAGAGACATCTTTTAATGTGAAGGCTATCCCTGCAAATGTGAAATATTTAACACTTGGTATGCTGAGACTTGCTCTTCAAAGCATTTTCTTTAGCTCCAGGGGTAAATAATGTTTGGCAAGGATGATTTAGCAGGCAGCAGAGGGAAGGTGCCACCAAACAAGGAAATCACCCAGACACCCCTCCAGTTTTCAAACTAATTTCAATGCACCCCATTCACCTTGTTATACTGTGCTGCTGAAACCTGGAAGGTGCAAAGGAGGGGCACACACTTTGTCCATGGCAGGAATCTCATTTCATCTTGTAAATTTTATTAGCGTCCTTTAACATGTACCAAATATTCTCTTGGCATTTACAGAAAGAAACCCACTTGATTAGATTGTAGAGGCGTGATTTGGGATGTGCATATGGTTAAATCCCTGATGTTTTCTTTACAAACTAATTCCTGGCCAATTTGGCTAAGTGAGTCAAAGCCTTAAATGGCTCCCCAGCATTGAAACTTTGTGGAAAATTTTAGTCTCCTTGATGAAAGGCTGTATCCACAACACAGAGATCTTCTGAATCTTGGTATAAGTGCAATGCTGAATGAATGTTTCTTGAAAAAAAAGAAAAAAAGCTAGAATTAGTGCCATAATAAAGCAGACAATTTAAATGCAAACTAAAAGGAAATTAATTTTAGGGGGATTTTTTTTTGATCTGCCGTTCCCAAGAGAAGTTCTTCTTTTATGGTTCAGAAATTCAAATACTGAAAAACTCCAGGGTTTGGCCAAAAATACTTTTGTTTTTAGGCATTTGGTTTTTCAGGAAAAATAGGACAAAACTTTTCCACACAAACCAACACTTTTCACAACCTTTCATGTTTCCTTGGAAATTTTCCTTCCAATTTGTTTTTGTTGGAGAAGTCGGGCTCCACCCGCCCCCGGGGAAGGATCTGCAGCCTACCTGACTGGAGTCCTCAAAAGCAGGTTAATGCAAAGTTCCTCCACTTAGCTGAGCTCTGCGGGCAGAGGAGGGTTATCCTTAGCACAAGTCACGGATATTCCTGGGTGTCCTTAACCCTTCTTTTCCCAAGCCTTTGCTGTGGCACCCTCCTGGTTATCCCTGCACAGCTGCCAGGTGGTGACTGTGGGAATCCCATAGGAGCTGTGCAGGGCTTGCAGGAGGGTTGGGGTTCCTGCTTGGAAGCTCTCTCCTTCGTTCAGGCTTGGAGGGGAACCCCAGGAATTCCCAGGGAGCGTCCCAGGGTGATGCTTCTCCCAGTCCTGTGCCCCAGGGCAAGGCTGGCTCAGGCCCTGAGCAGTGACAGGGTCTCAGCACAGGAGCTTTGCATTTCTGGAAGCCAGAGGGGAAAGGAGGAGGAATGCAGAGAGGATTGTTCTTCTGCTGGGAAAAAAAAATAATTATGGCACTATCCAAAAGCTTTACATATGTGGCTTTCCTGGAGGAATTCTGGCTCCGTGCAGTTTCTGCTGTGACTTGCAGGGTAGAGAAAGTGTCATGGATGGAGATGTGCAGAAGGCAGTCTGTCCCCACATGGGTTTGGTGACTGAAGAAGGGCTGTGGGGATTCACCTGGGAGCTGGGCAGCAGGAGGGACAGCATGTCCCTCATCCTCTGCTGATGTACAAGTGGCCATGAGCCTGCAAGTGCCCCTCTCTCCCTGCCACCATCCTTGTTACCTGGCCCTAACACTGAGCTTTCCATGCCTGGATTCCCTCTGTGCTCCTTTGGCTTTATCCTGTTAGGCTCCAGTTTCCAAAGTGTATTCGGATGTTTGTCAAAAGCACCACGATGTGCTATTTTTACAGAAAATCAATGAGGTTTAGCTATTAAGTGCTTTCACCTGAGTCTTTTGAAAACGTCCCCCATCAATAACAAAGCAAAAGCAGAGCCCTGTGTGTGAGTGAGCCAGGGGTTTGCAAACTGGCTCCGGGCACAGGCCTGGCCCCGAGGAGCCGGGAGGGGCAGGAGCTGCATTAGCGGGTGCAGGGATTACCTCGGAGCCGTGATTTCCACCGAGAAAAGTTCACACTGCTCTTAAAACGTTTATTCTCACAAAGTGAGGGTGCCGCAGAAGCAAAACACTCAGCCTTTTAATGTCTTGTATAATTAAGGACCACTTTATTTTCTCTTTTTATTAATGACTTACCTTTAATGTTAGCCCGATGACACAGTTGTGTAATTTAATGTGAAATGTATTATTCAGCTCACTGCTGCCTTACAGAAAGGTTTTGACAGGCTGGAATGGGTTTGGTTTCAGGACAATAAACCATCTTTTTTATACATGTTGGGAAGAAACTTGAGGGAAGTGAGGTGGTTCTTTCAGTAGTTTGATGGGATTAATTTTTTTCAAAGGAAGTGTAGCTGAAGGAGAAAAATCCAGTAAAGGCCATATCATAGCAAAGGCCAATTAGCTGTTCAGTCCCCAAGTCAGAGGAAGCATTTAGGCATATCCTTAAGTCTCACTGGGGACTTGCCTCAATGAAGTTTATGCTCTCTTGACTAAACACTGAGTTTAAGCAATTATTTACCCTTTGGATAGTGAAATTTGGAGAGAGAGATATAACATCTTTTATTAAACCAGTGTTTTGTAAGGCACACATGCAGAGGCCACTTTGCATGGCCTCTGTCTTTGGGAATGCCACTTAGAGGCAGCTGAAGATTAGCAGCTGCCTCAAGTTAAACAAATTTAGGAATGTTCCTGTGATTTTGTTGAACTAGGGGGCAGAAATATTAATAATTAAATGGGCTACATGAAGAGGCTTCCTGTGGGAGCAAGCGATTTTATTCAGTGACCCAGTCCTAAATTCCATTTGCTGAAGCAAAAAAAATCATATAGGGAAAAAATGAGAGAAAGTTTGTTGCAGCCTTGTGCTTTAGACTTCCTTCCAACTGAGTGAAAATGTGGAATCTTTTTTCTGGTGCCATTTTCTTAGGAAACAAAGCCAGTGCAGTCAGCCTGTGGTGCTCAGTGACTCTGGATCTAATGGCTGACTTCTTCCAAACTGGATGGAGGTTTTGGCAGAAAGCTGGTGCCTGTGGGACGAGGTGCCTGGGAAAAGGAGAATTCTCAGATCCAGGTCTGCCATGGGAATCTCAGTGCTGAGACACCAGAGCATTCCTGGGGTGCAGAGCAGAGGACACCTGGCCCAGGTTGAAGCCCTGCTGGGGAGGAGCACTCAGGCCATGGCACACACCCTTTGTGCAGGGGCTCTCCCAGTTCATTTCACTGGTTTCAGGCTGCCTCAGCTGCTGGCCTTGATCTCTGATTTCTGTACAGGCAAGAGGCTCATCTGTACCTATGCAAAATCAGATTATTTTCTGTATTCCTGCCTGCATGACAGGGGCAGATTCCTGAAAGAGAGTGCTTAGGAGCAGTTTAAATGCAGACTTCTGCCCAAAATCTAAGTCTTTGGTACTTAGACATTGTCAATTCTTCCAGCACCCCAACCTTGATTTAAAAAGTAATTTGTATTCTCTATAAACCTGGTCCTAGAGTATCCATCCATCCCTGGAATGTTCCCTACCTGCATTCCAGCAGCCTCAGCCAAGGGGAGGACAGATTATTGCTCTTGTGGTCAGACTGAAGGAGTGACCAAAGGCGCACAGAAGGATCACCTGAATACACACACCCCCAGCAGGAGGTTAACACCTAAACCACGAGGGTTTTTCTTCCTTCCTCCCTGAAAAAAAGCAGATAATTCAGAGTCAAACACATAAAGGAGGGAGGAGAGGTCTGCACTTAGGGCAGTGCTGTTTGCTGCCTGCCCTGCAGCACTCCCAGGGCTCTCCTGGAGCTGGATGCCAGGTACAGGGAGAGGCTGTGGAGAGGAGCTGGTCTCACGTCCTGTCTGCATTAGGGAGCACTGATATGCTTAAATTATGATCTTGCAATTAAAAACTGTATTAAAATCTTTTGCTGGTTCTGGAGTGGGAAGCTGTAGTAAATCAGATAGCTACATGGAGACTCTTAGACAAGTTACAAATTATTCATAACCAATTATGTAAATTCCTCTGGAGCTGTAATAGTAAAAAACATCCCAGAGCCCTGCACAAAAAGTGGGTAGGTTTGGGTACCCCCAGAGAAGGAGCAGCACTATTATTGTTTAAGTCTACTCTGTAAATGTGTTAATGGATCTACTTTGAAGTATCTGAGGGGAGAAAGAACAGACGCAACCTATTAACTGCCCATGTCCTAGTAATCATCGAATAAATTGACTTTTATTGTATCCAAAAGTAAGAAATCTTCTGGGATAAAAAACCTTTTGCTACTTGGCTGCTGATAATTGGAATCAACAACTCAAGGAATTAAGGAGGCTAGATCAGCTACATGCTTTTAAAATGATTTGTAGCTGATGTATTGCCAGTTATGCACTCCATGGGCTAATCTCTAATTGTATTTTCATGTATGGCTCTGGACTGAGTGGGTGATTTATTTGACACACGGTTTGATCTACTCATCACCAGCCCTTAACATACAGGGTTTGCCATTCCAGATTGAGCTCTTTGTGCAACAAGTCCCATCCCCTGCCTTTAGCAGTGGCTAAAAACACTCTTGCATGGCAAAGGGCTTGCCTGCTGCAGGAGGTGGTGGTGGCAAGGATGGCTCCTGGTGGCCCTGTGGCTCTTCCCAATGCCCAGACACCCTCATGGGTGACAGGGACCAGAGGCACATTCCAAGGCTGCTTCAGAGGCAGGAGTTGTTGGCTTTGTCAGCTGCTTGGGAGCCAAGAGGCAGCAGCAGCAGCAGGACCCTCCTGTGTGAGGAACCTGTATGGGTTAGGCACCAGTTCAGAGGCCAGGAAACCTGGTGAGCTCTGCTGTGGGAGATATTGAATCACTCACTCTCTCTCTCTCTCTGAACTTGTTTCCACCCACTCCTTCTCTTGCATAATTAGTCTATAAGCTCTCCAGGGCAGGGACCATCTTTTTATAACCTGTTTTGTGTAACACCTAACACACAATGGGGTGCCAGTCTCACCTCAGGCCTGCAGGCACCGCACTGTGTGGATAATTAGTATTTTCTTAGGCACCACTGTAGTACAAATAACCAGGGTGTTTTGTTGTTGTTATTTATTCTTGGCCAAGGCCTGGTGAAGGCAGCAGATCACAGAGGACTGTGGACAGGCTGAGTTTAGAGAAGAGCAGACACGTGAGTTTGTGGTGAAGAAGGAAGGGCTCTGCAGACCTCTGCTTTATTCCCAGCTCAGCTGCTTCTCAAGTTACTTTTAACTGTCCACTTCATTACTTCTCACCAAAGTTTCCTTGCTATGAAAAGCGTAATTAAGGACCAGCTCTTTTGTGAAGGTCTGTTGGAGGTTTGGCTAGAGCAGAAAGAGTAAGAAATTAGACATGGTAAATTCAGTTTAATTGTTCCTTGCCCTTGCACAGACCAGAGGATGTTCTTACAGCACTTCTGTAAGAAGTTTTGCTGTGGGTGGGCAAAAGCTGGGAGAAATCACAGAAGATCAAGTGCCAAAGTGTGTGTGTGTGCTCATCTGACCAGCTGGGTGTGCATCACGTGCGTGAGAAATGCCTCTTTTTTTTTTCTTTAAATTCACAGAACTGTTCTTTGTTTCCTTAATCTCACCATGGATGGCTTCCTCTCTGCGTGCCCATGCTGTAATTCCCCCAGTACACATCTGTCAGGAATACACAAAAACGAGCACAGCTTTGATGCAACAACAGAATCCTGGAAACTAATCAAGAAAAAAAAAATTGCCCTTGTAAAACTGGGTCTGTAATTATTATGGGAGCCAAGATATCGAGATAATAAGGAGACAGCCCTAAATAACTTGGGGGAATTACAGAAGGTAATAATGTACTGCACCACTGCCAGACAGGGTTAGACAGACAGAGTGGCTTTGGGTTTTGGCCTGGGTTCTGCATTGTGTTAAGGCTGCTCCAGCACTGCCTGACCAAGGGAGGAGTGTGAGGAGAGGGGCTGAGCCTTTCTGGGCACCACTGGGGGATCTGCAGCTCCTTGCTCTCTGCTCACTTTGGGGGGATCAGCTTTTCCCTCCTACGTCAGCTTGGCCTTGACATCCCATACCCACGAGATGCTCCGCTCTGTGCCAAAACCTGCCCCGACCACAGAAATCTCTGCAGCTGCCCCCCTGCAGTGTGATACCAGCCATGCAAAATAGGCTAAGGGTTACCAAAACCAAAAAAATAAAACAAACCCAAGCCAAACTGTTGCTGTCTCTGAGGGAGGGAGTGTCAGCTCGGCTTTGCTGGTTATGGTAAACTGTTGTACACAAGCTCCTATCCTCAAACAGGAATCTCTGTGCCAGAAAGTCCATGTAGTCTTGGAAAACAGATGGTGTGGGAGCGAGCTAAGCAGGAGTGGTTGCCCTGCTGCATTTGTGCTTTGCCAGAAGAGTCAAGCCAAGCTCCCGTTGCTTTTTCACAGCCACCTTCAGCAGGGCAGGAGCAGCCCAAACTCTCCTGCCGAGGAAATGTGCCGGGGCTGCTGGAGCAAGGCTGCTGCCAGCTCCGGAGAGCTCTGGCATGGGCAGCTCAGGGCTGCAGACATATCCTTTGGGTGTAATAACAATGGAAAGATGAGATATGTCGTTTTCAGAGGGTTTGGAGCAGCAGGGTGTTAAGATAATACAGGCAATCAAGCTCAAAATATATCTGGTGGTGGTTTCTAACCCTGCTGGTATTTCTCCTCCGGGTTCAGTGTTTTAGAAGAGATCAGGGGTGTGTTTTCAAGTATGCAGAACCCACAACCAGGAGTAAAGACTTCCAAGGATCTTAACACTCATTTGGACCAACAGGAATCAATCCGTGCTACAAACCTGCTTTACAAACTGAGGGACTGAACTTGTTTGGAAATTCAGCTTTTAGGAGCCATTGATTTACTAATCATCAAGACAATTTGAATCTTTTGCAGCAAAGCAAATGCTATTTAAAGATACAAATCCACACTTATATTATTAAACTTAATATTTCTGTTTTGTAAGGATATTCCAGCTCCAGGATGGGGATGTAGAGCTGTTATCCCTTCAGGCTGACTTCAGTCCTCAAAACTGAATCTTAAACAACAACCTCTTCACTTCTCCACTTAATCTTGGAGATGCACTAAAATATTCTGTTCCTTCCTTAAACAGAAAGAAAAACCCCATGAATTTCAGGTGTGTAAGCACTGAAATCCCAGTGAATTCCACTGAAGAGTCCCCTGTACAGCAGCACTTTCCAGGGACACTTCCTACCTCTCCTTTAATGTCCTCGAAGTCAGTACCTGGAGGAGCATAGCATGTCACTGGTAAGTGCTTTTAAATTAGGATTTTAAAACTTCTCTTGTGGTTGTCCCTGTTGATTAAAAATCTGGGGTATTTTTTCCCCACCAAGACCCAGTGTTCTTGCTCCAGCACCCTCATCAGTTGTAATTACTGTGCCCTTTTAAATGGAAAATGTGATCAACTTCAGCTCCTCTGAGCTGCTTCATCCATCTGCACCTGTGGCTATGGAGGGAATGGCTCATGCTGGAAATTCTGACTCTATCAGAATGGCAATTATTAATCCTAGGAACTGCATTAAAAATATCTCCCTTTTATTAGCACTATTAAGAGAAGTCTTATTCTTGATGATCTGCTAATTGCTTGTCATGTTAATTCCAATGTAAAGTATAAAAGCCCTTCTCTAGTTTGAGTCAAAATCATGTGTTTAAAGACACAGGAATACAGTTGATGAATTAATGTGGTTGACTGAGGGTAAATATGGCCAGGGTAGATCTCTTCACTCCCTGCTCCCTTTGAATCCTGTTTAATTCACACAGTAAAATGGCCAATACACATTTTGGATTTCAGTGGGTTGTGCTGAGCATGACTGGCCTTTGCAAATCAAGAGTTTGAGCCGAGCTTGATGGGGTGTTGTGCGGCATTCTTCTGGTATCAGCCAGCTCTGCCTGTCCTGCATCCTGCCACAGCTCACAGCAGGGCTGGGATTCTGCTGTGGCTTCAGGTTCAACAAAAATCTCTCCTGATGAGACCAGGAGAAGCAACTCAAAAAGTCTGCCCATTTAAACACCTGCTTTTGGTACTTCAGATAAATTGAGGGTAAAAAGACAAAAGTTCTTGGTGTCTGCTCCAACAGGAGAGGGAGAACAGGAGCAGTTCCCAAGTCCTGCAGCAGCCCTGTAAGGCACTGCAATTTCTGCCCTCCCCTGCAGTTCCAGAACAAAAGCCAGCATTCCCTGGCCTAAGCCCTGTGCTCAGGTTAAACCTGGCCAGGGAGCTGGGATGTCCAAATCAAACATCACTTGTGACCTCGTTTCTATTCTCACTGCCTGCCTGTGTCTGCTGGGCTGTCCCAATTCCCTGGGTGCATCCCATGTCCCTGAGCCTCCAAAATCTGCTGACATGGAGCAGAGGCAGAGCACAACAGCCCCTTTTGCAACCCCTAGTTTTCCTGCCTCTGCTCCTGCCTGGGTGGCTCAGCAACCACAGCTTTCATCATTAGCAGCCACTGGTGGGTCCCAGATTTAGCCCTGTCACCACAAACCCTCTCTTTTGCTCCAGCTTTAGCAAGTGGCAACTCCCTTAATTACACATTTTTCTCTCCTCCACCCCAGCTAGTGCACCCGGGGCTGGGGGAAGGGAGGGGAAAGCAAAAAGAAGGAATCCGAGGGGGAAAGTTAAATGGGGAGAGCACTGTGCTCCATCCTGCTGGCTATAGCATATCTGTTCCCTGCAGCACGAGTTTAGCAGGAGCCCTGGCCAGGTGCGTTTTCTACTGGGGCTGCAGCTTAGGGCTGGATTTTGGGGCTTGCCCCACCTCTGTCCTTTTCTTCCTGCTCAAGGATGCTTATAGTGTGACTCCCCTGTGTGAACCCAGCTTTGCCCTAAGCCCACCACCATCTCCTCAGGCATCCTCTAACCCTGGCCGGGGCTTTCCAGGTCCCTTGTTCCTCCTGCTCCTCTTTCTCTTTCCTTTGCTGCCCTCTATCCCCAGCCTTGCTCTGCTGCCTGGCACATAAACCTCGAATTTGCTGCATAGGCATAAAATCCTGTGAACTGCTGCACCTTTTGCACATGGATAGGTCAAAAAGAAGTGTAGCAATTTGCTTGAACATGTGCACGAGCAATATTAATGCAGATCAGTTGCAAGAAATAACGTAATACAGATTTGCCAACGTATGTATTGCATAAATGCTGACAGGTGCTGACAGAAGTGTGTGCGTAAACATTTAATAGCACTGTTAATTCATAGCACAACAGTTGCTGTTGGCATGGTTTGGAATTTATTATATTTTGCTATTTATTCCTAGTCAGCTTGTTGTCCATCATCCTCCCAGATGGCATGTCTGCCGCAATTCCTTCCTCCTCACATTTGCATGATGCTTTTCCTGGGAGGAAGGCAGGGCGGCTGAGAGCTCAAGTTGTGCTTGCAGGCTCCAAAGTCTCCTTTCCTGTTCCATATAAGCCCACTCAGTGACTGTGAAGAGTTCCCCTAATCTCTTTATATCTTCATTGCTCTCTGTGAATCAGGGGAAATAAATATTTCATTCCCTTATAGATGTGTTTCCCTATTCTGTTTTTCTTTTCTAATCTGTTCAGATCGCTGTGGTGAAATCCCGGCCCCACTGAAGGCAAAGAAGAAACCACCACTGATTTTAGTCCAATAAAGATTCACCTTAACTGACTCTACCTAAAAGTCCAAGATAATCATCAAGGTTCCTTTTACAATGCCTGTCGAAAGGCACTGGCACCTCCAGCATCAATCCACCCTCCCTGTCTCAGACAGATACTTTGGGAAGGGATGAATGCCCCTCCAGAGGTGCCAGCCCTCTCCATGCACCACAACAGAAAGTTCAAACTCCAACTAACTTTTAGGTGGCTGTTTCTCAGTTGAGAGTGGCAGGGATGAGTCCTTGCATTGCTGTAGTCCTTCCTCTCTCCCAGAGCTGGGATGTTCCCCGCTGCAGCACTGCAAGTATTTATAGCTGGATCGACACTTGTGTGAGATTTGTCCCTCAGGTATCCCCCTGGGAACAACACCCAGGTGGCCTTGGACAGTGCCTGGCTCTGGCTGCACACTGGCACCCCTGTGTTCATCCATGGCAGTGTTCAGGAGCAGCAGGAGGAGGTGGATGGATACACTGAGCAGCCTTTAGCTGGGTATTGCCAAGGGAAAAACTGAACCAGCCTGTAGGTTTCACATTTGGCTTTTCTCAGTGGAAAAACTGGACAATATCAAATGACAGGAACAGCTTTCCAAAAACATTTTCTTTCCAGCAGTGAGTGAGAGGAGCTTTTACACTAATAATCTCCAAAGGTACACAGTAATTGGTCGTGTTTCAGGTGTGAGGGGCAGTAAATGGGGTCTCTGTGGGTCTGCTCATGGTGGTCTTCAGAAACATGGGAATAATGAATGGCCACATGTGACAGCCTCTAGGACATGTTCCTCATTGTTGTCCCCCAAATTCAGGGTGCTGCTTAGGAGGTGGCACTAACAAGGACAGTTTGATGGGATTCATTCCTTTAATTTCACCAGGAACCAGTTCACAGGACCTGCAGTGTGGCCTGGCTGTGGCAGGGAGTGGTGCTGCCAGGCCAGGGTGGCCATAGGTGCTGAATCCCAGCCCTGAAAGCTGCTGGGGTATCCTGCTGACAAGTGAGAGGGAGAGAAGTTTCTTGGCTTCAACAGTCACCACACAGGAAAAGTCAACATGGAGAAGAAAATAAAGCCCTCGTTCATCTGAATTGTGAAAATTGTTTCCTCTGTGGGTGTAAATGGATGGAGGATATTCTGATTTATCAGGTAAGGATCTGCTCTAACGTGCAGTAAAAGCTTCAAGCTCTGGCTGTAAGTCAGGGGTTAGTCCTTTGGGTAGTCACAGAGGAGGTTTTGCAGGGGGATCAGAAGATAGAGCCCTTGGGAACCCCAGGAAAAATAAACATAACCCAAAAAGCTGTGAGAGATTGTGTGACAGCCTCTGGTGAATGAGAAGTGACTGAACACCAGGTTTTTCTCTTTCACAGCCATAAACCTGGGCTAAGGAGCCTGTCCATTACATCTCTGCTGTGGTATCACTCCCCATGTTTGACACTGCTCACATGATCTACGAACTGGGGCCTGGTTTTGATTTAGCACTGTTTATTAACTGAGCAGTGCTGACATATTTTAGTGCAACATATAAAATCTAAGGCTTTTTCTTAAGCTGAGGAAATGAGGTTATGTGACATTGATCCAAAATGGAGGGGAGTATTTTAGGTTTCACGTTAACAGACAAGGGAGCAGAGACAGGGGAAATGCAGTTTTTCTCCTGTCCTCCCTGCCAAGTCCTCTGCAAATGGGGCAGAAACACCGGGTTTCAGTAAAGTCTGGTGCAGATTTAAAACCAGCTGCAAATGGCTTTTGATCATTTTGTCATGTGTGTGAAAGACTGTAAGACTCGGTTTAAGATCTAAATTGAGACAATAAGAAATTCAAAGTAACATCTGCTTGAGTTATTCAGCTCTGAAAACAGTTGGACACGAATGTCCCATGGCTACAGTGAAGGTACAAGATGTTGTCCCCATTAAAGGGAAGAGGAAACCGAGGCCAGAAATGGGGGAATGATGATTCAGTGGGTAGAGAAGAGGTTGGTCCTTCAGGTTTTAGGGCCTTACAGAATCCCACCAGTGCTAGGAATGTCAGCTAAGGATAACTGATTAAGGAAATCTGGAGCTTACTGGCACAAAATAGTGATCTGCAGACAGGCAATGACAGGCCATTAATAGGCCTGGTAATATGGATTTGCATTAACTGTTTGAGGTGTTTTGTAAGGCCTTTGGCCGCCTGTCAAAGCACTGAGGCTGGTGCATTGTTCCAGTGCTGGAGTTGCTGCTCTTGGTGTGAGTCCAGAGCTTCTGTGGTTGTGCAATGCTCCCAAGTCCTTGCTTTTCTCCTGGTTACCTCTTGAATGGAAGTCCTTTCCTTGGTTTTGATAACAGCTATTAAATTTGGCTGCACCCACTCAACATTGCTGTGCCTCTCAGAAATAGGGCAGCAGTTGTGTAACTTCCATTCATCTGTCCATGCAGAGCAGCTAATTTCCATTATTGAGGTTTCCCAACATCATAAGAGAGTTGCATTAATGGGGCTTATCTGTGATAACCAGTGCAAACTAGTGCAGGAAAAATCCATGAACAGAGCGAGCTCTGTTTAATTCAGCCTGGTGAGTGAACATTACACCATTACCCTCCACCAGCATCTCTCAGCTTCCTGCTCCTCCCCATGCCTCTCCTGACCTCTGTGGTGGTGCTTGGAAACCCTCTGGCTGTACTTTGGTCCCTGTTTCAGCTGGAGCTGCCTGTAAGAGGTTCCCACCATCAGTTACTCTGTGATCTGAACAAGCTCTGCTGTCAAACCACTAAATTCCCTCAATTCCCACCAGGAGTGTGGAGTTGCCCATTTTCCTCCTGCAGCCAGCCCCAAGCTCATGGATGCACCTCTTCTTTCCCATCACTCTAGTCACCCCAAGTCAAGAAGGGCTGAAGGAGCTCACACGTTGCCCCATGTAATCTCACTGCTAGCTGACATTTCTCCTCCTCCTCGACTCATTTATCCCAAATCCCTTCCTTTTCAGATCCCTTCATTTCCTCCTGCTCTCAGTTTTTAAGCCTTCTCTTATGTGACTTAGTGTCTAGAACAGCTTCCCTCTGTACTTCTCTCCCCTTTCAAATCCTTCCTTAAACCACAGCCACTTCAGCAAGTCCTCCTTTTCAGAGCAGTAATCCCCAGTCATGCCAGAGCCCACAAACATTATCTGGTGTCATGTCAAGCCTGTGCACAGCCTCTGAGGGAAGCTGGGCAGGTTTCTGAGAGGGAAGCAGAGCTTCTAAATCCCTTTGAAATGGAACAGAAATCAGGCACCTCGTTCTCTTTGGCATCAAACCCTGTTCATGTCCCAGGGCAGGGCGTGGGTGTGGATTTAGGGACAGGATGCAGCAGCACAGTCCAGAGTGTGAGAGGTTTGTGTGGAATCATTTGGATGTGTGAGTTAAGGGCACATCCTCAGTGCTAAGATGGGCTGGTTTAGATGTGTCTCATGGGCCTGGTTCTTGCTCAGTTGCTCATTTCCAGATGGGAATTTTGAGAGAGGCAGAACTCACAGGGGCTGTCTCTTGTTAGGGATGCTTCCATAGTCAGCCCCTATCTCCCTGTAAGTAACTGGGATTTCTTCCAGTGGGATCAGCAGCAGCAGGACTGTGGATGATTTGCTTTTTGGTCACCAGCTGTGTAACAGGTTTGCTATCAGGGGCATTCCCTCTGCTCCCAGCGAGGCTGTTGCTGTGAGAGTCCTGTACAAAAGGTGACATTGAGCATTATGGAAATGTCAGGAATACTTAGCCTGCTGTGCTTCTCAAAGGGAAAACGTTGGAGCTGGGATTTAAGATGAGGGCAGTTTAGTCAGAAAGGGGTTTAGGACTAGGACTAGGCATGGGTGTGACTCTGGGGCAGCAGTGTTGGTTGCTGCCTAGAGGGCAGAGCAGAGAACTAATTCAGGTGATGGAGAATCTGCTCCTACATCCCCAAAAAGCAGAGTGTTCACAGGGGGGCCAGCACTCCTGCTCTGGGCACCTGAAAACCCTATGGTAAAACCTCTCTGAGGAGGTTTTCAGGTCTCAAGTCCTAAAAATGCTGTGACCAATTCCATTTGCTCCTCAGGCTGTGATTTAATTCCCAGCAGCGTCGTTAGGAGCAGCCTGTGAGTGGATGGGACTCCTGTGGCTGCTCCTGGTGCAGCTCCCAGGTGACTCTGCCTGATCAAAAGTGCTGCCCAAGATAATGTGAACTGTCAGTCATGGTCAGGCCTTAATGAGTGCTGGATTCAGCTCAGTTAGAAACCCACTTGAAGGAGGGGAAAAAAACCCCTCCCATGCCTATGTCTCTCCAGTGGAGTAAAACACAAGTGTCCTGGGAAGGGGCTGTGGTCCACAAGCTGACAGCAAATCCCACACACCACATTTGTGGGATACATTCTCCTCCTTTAGGAAGATGAAAGGTAACAGAAGGAGAAAAAGCTATTCCTGATCAATTGCCAAAATCATAAAATGCAGAGAGAGGGAGAGAGGAAGAAACCAGCTTTAAATGTAAAAACCAGCACAAAAATCCAGTGAGTCCTTGCTGGTGCTGGGGATTAAACCCAAGTCTGCAGAACTCCAGGCAGTCCCTGTGAGATGAGGCCCCTTGCATGTGCTGACCCCTGCTCTGGGTGCTCCTGTGGTGAGGCAGCTGATGCCTTGAGGAGCTGGAACAGAGGCCAGACAGAGCTCAGAGGAATAAAGGAGATTTATTGAGGCCTTCAGAGGCCACACCCGGGCAGCACCAGGGCTGCACTCAGGCTCTGCCTGGATGGCTCCAAAATGGAAGCAAAGGAGGGCCCAGACCCCAGATCTCACATTTTTATGTTTGGGTCCATTTGCACACAGGAGTCCCACTTGCCCACCCTCCTCCTTCCACGCTGTTTGTATTTTGAGCCTGAAGTTTGGAAAAAATGTCCTTGAGTCCCCGATTGGAGTAGGATTGTTGTGTCTTCATCACCCTGTATAAAGATCCTAGTAACCCTGAACAAAAAGCCTGCCCAATGCAGAACAGAAAACCCAAAAGCCACTCCAGGCATCCCAGCCAGGCTGTGAGCAGTGCCCTGTGAGCAGTGCAGGTCCTGGCAGCCCTGGGGATGCAGGGTCACAGCCCCTCCTGCTGCCACGGGCACCGGGAGCACCTCAGAGCTCCTTGGAAACCCTGCCCTGCGCTGGGGTGGTGCAGGAGGATGAGGAGGAGGAGGAGTGACTGGAGAGGATGAACACTGAGTGGGGACAGACTTCCCATTCCAACAGCTCTGGATTTATTTCTGTTCATTCACTGCAAGTCAGAATCCATTCTCTTTGGTTTTATTCTTCCATGCTGTGACACCCCTAAAATCCGCGGTACATTTAACTTTTTATTTCCATTTAATACCTTTTAAAGTGATCTAATGCAGACAGATTACAGACAGTGAGGGTTACTGTCCTTTGGTGGAAATACCCTGTTTAATAAAATATTGAGAGAGAGTCTGGCCCCTCCATGCACTAAAAAAGAAAGATATACTAAGTTTAGATGCTGTGGCAGTAAAACTTTATAGACTTAATCAATTTTGGACAGTCATGTTCTCCTTAAGTTTTCAAATCACCTTGCAAAGGCAGCCAGCTCTCCTGGTTTGGAAATCAGAACCAGTTGTTTTTGCAGTTTGCAGTATTTAATGTAGATCTATGTAAATTGCTTGAGGAGGGGGAGGAGAAGAGTTTGATCTTAAAATATAATTTGGATTGTTCTCATCTTTTCTTGTAAAGGCTGTTTTGATCATTTGTTGCCACCTCCCAGTTTTCAAACATCTCAGTCTCAAAAAGTTCTGATACTTTTAAAGATAAGGATCAAATTTTATGTATTTTTGTCTCTTAGTTCTCATGCCTTTGACATTCATGTTTGCAAACCTCCCCTATCAAAGGGCTTTAACATCTTTCCTTTTCCTTTCTTTTATTTTTAAATGAAAATTGACATTCTCATTTAATAATGTGACTCTAGGAGCCAAGACTTTCAGAAAAATGCCAAATACCACGTTACCTATGGGAATTTGCAACCTTATTATTAGTAATGGGCACCTCTCACTTCTCTTCAAGCCTCCTGAGATTCTGTTGTTTCATCTAAATCCACCCAAATTCTATGATCTTTAAAGTGGGAAGAGTGGAAAAGTTCCTCCTCAAGAGAAGAACAGATTACAAAGCATGGATCTAATTTCCAGTTTAAACCTCGTTAAACATCAAATATTTCCAGGTGTAAGGTTTGGTTGCCTGAAATGTTGCTTTTTCCCCACTTTTTTTTTTGCTTTTCTGGTAGAATGAGGGACTTGATTTAACATTATATGCCTGGAAAAAATAAAGCATTTAATTTACATTTTACAAGGCAGTTATTGCAGGTTAATTAAATATCAATTGAGTGTTATAGGCCATATTAAGATTTATTAATAACCCAGCAGATAAATCTCCTTGGAATTCAATTAAATGAAAATCACATAAAAATATATGTGCAATTTTATTCATATGATACATAAAACTTGTGAATTATTGTGCAGCATTGTAGTGTAAGTTGATTAATGGGAATTAATTGCTGAAATGGAGAAAAATCAATTTAAACTTCCTGTAGCAGCTATAAGAAGCTTGGTATTCTCCCACACCCTTGCAAAGCTGAGTCTGTATCTGCACTTAGACTCTACCTTAGGATGAGTCTTGCAATAAATGTGCTTCCTCTCCTCTCACCTGCTTTAGCTCAGCATTTTGGGCTCAGGGAAGGGAATTAGTCACTGTTGCCAGTGTGGTCTGTGGAGTTAATTGTGCCACTTGAGCCTTTAGAGGTGAAAAAGGAGGAGAAAGGTGACAGACACTGGTGGGTGTCCCTGGCACTGACAGCACCCCTGGGCTTGTGTCACAGGCAGATCCCTGCAGGCAGGAGGAGGCTCCCAGGAGGGTGGAAAGCTTTGGGACTGCTTGGGCCAGCAGATGTGGGAGCCTTGTGCCCTTTGGATGCTGTTCCCACTCTGCCCCTGTGCTGCCAAGGCAGCTCCTGCCAGCCAGGCTCTGGGCAGAGCCGTGTGTGGGGCTTTAACCAGCATCAGTGAGGGGCTCAAGGCCCTTCTGGGGAAGCAAAGCTTCCAACATCTCAGATGAGCTTGGGGAGCTGGACTTGGAAAATCTCTCTCCAGTCGTTTTGGGCTGATGGGGGCCTGGCCCTGGTGCCATCACATTGACAAACACTGTCAATATGAGATTATGTTCCAATTACAGAACCAGACCGACTGGTTTAACTCCTTCCATGAATCTATTCTGCTTTATTACCATGCCCTGACTCTGTGACTGATGTACCAGACACCAAAAGAGATGGGCTCTGCCCAGAGGGCTTTGTCTCACAGGAACACGCCAGGAGACTGAACGTGGCAGCAAATGCAGATGAATGAGTAACTCAGGCGAGATTTTCTTTTTAATTTGGGGATTCTTTGCTTAGTTTTGTGTTTGGCTTGAGTTTTAATATTGCTAAATTTGCTTCCTTCAGACGTTGCACAAGAACAGAGACTTCTAGAGAAACTCAAACAGGGTTAGGCATGTGGCTCTTTGAAGTGTGTGTGTTGGGGGGTGAGCGCTCAGCGTGCACGCAGGAACACTCCTGGAGCATGGAAAACCCAGGGAGAACCCTGTTCCAGCTCACACAGCAGTTCCAGCTGAGCCCTGGCCCATCCTGGGGAACTCTGACCACCTTGCAAACACAAGCAGGTGCCAGTCCTTGCTCATCCTCCCTGCTCCTGCAACAGAGATTGCCTGCATCTGTCTCCTCTGTGCTTCAGCTCTGCTTCTCCCTGCAATAGTTGTCAGGGATATTAGCATTAAATACTTACTGCCTGGCTTAACTAAGGGGTAAGATAGGATTTAATTTGTATGGCTGAAATCCAATTATATAATGGAGCCCCTGGGGGAAGCAGTTATACCTGCTGAATCTCTTGGATGAGTAATTGTGCACAAAGGCTCCTCTCCAGAAGTAGAAACAGATCTGAAATATTTTTTCTTTTCTCATTTTTTTGCTGCTGCTGTTACATAATAAGGCTGAGACCCTGAAAAGAAAAGCCAATGACAACCCAATGCAGTAGAAAGAATTAAAGCATTGCCAGGGGAAAACAAGTTATAATCTGATAAAATCAAGGATCTAGCAGGAAGTCTGCAGCAGCATTAGCTTAGAGGAGCCAAAAGGCAGGGCAGCCAAAGGAAGCTTACTCATCTTTTTGGAAAATAGCACTGAGGCTTTGCTGTCTAACTTCTCTCCCTGTTTCTACCATGACCAGGGAAAGGGAATCCTCTAGTTGCGTTTGTCAAAGCTTGGGAGGTGAGTAGGTATTAGAAAAGCTGAGCAGCCAGCTAATTCAGATACTTTTGAAAAATCCAGCTCTTAATCACGTTTGAAAATCCCTTCTGCTTATCCTGCATGTTATCTGCAGCCTGATAAGCATCAGAATCATAGGTGATGATGAGCAGGACAGGAACAAAAGCATGATGAGGTACCCAGCAAGGTTTATGAAAGCAGGCGAGCTTGTAAGGCATTAATCTCTGGGATAGTGCTGGGGCTTGACAACACTCCCATCTGATACCTGCAGCAGCTCCAAATCCTCCAAAGGAATTACTGAGGGACTGAGACTGAAGGCATCATCCTGTTGTGCTTGTGAAAGGCTTCTCAGAGGTCAGAGCACCAAAATTCATTCTATTTTTAAAAACCAAAAGCTAATTTTAATTCTTTTCTAATGAGCTCTGCGTGAAAAAAAAAGAATTTTCTCAGTGTCTTTGATTACAGGGCTACATGCAGATAAAATGGTGACTGCTTCCAGCCAGAGGTGGGAAGGCCAGAATTCCCAGTGCCACAGACCCTTCAGCCTCACTGCCTGGGCAGGGATTTCAGTCCTTGCAGAACGCAGCTAAATCCCAGCGAGGCTCCACGAGGAGAGACCCGTTCCCAGCCTCGCAGCTCCACCCAGTGGCTCTTTTTTGGCAGGAGAAATCCATCATTTCAGAGGCACCAAAACCTGTTGAGACCAACACCGATGCACTGTGGATGCTCTGCATGAGGGTGTATTTGTATGTCACATTCTTAGACTTGTCAGCTACCATTTGGATAATGGCAAAAAACTGCAAAGAGAATTTTAGTGAATATAGAAAAATCCAAATACTTATTATCCCCTTTCTTACCACCCCCCAGGAGAAAGGAAGGGGAAAAATAGTAGGGAACTGGTAAATTAACACACTTTACCGTTTCAAATTCTCTATGAGCAGATTGCAACAGTTTGGGTGAAATTTATTTGCTATAGGAGCTTAGTAATGAACTACTAAAACAACTGATTTCTGATCTGTAAGCTCTTTTTGAAGAAGAATTTTCTTGTGAGTGCGAATTTCGTCAAATTTAACTTGGCAGCTCTCACTGTATTGCTTCACTTTCCTTCCTGGGTAATTACCAGGACTAACAGGAAGCAAATTTTCATCATTTCTATCAAGAATGCCATGCTGAAACTTGCTTTTTCCAGGAGTATCAGGGCACTTGTAATTAAAATAAGCTTCTATTTGTGCATGTGCACACTTTTACTCCAGGAACACTCAAAGGATGGGTACAGATTCACAGAACACAGAAGTGTGATATTAACAGAGTTAATTTTTGATCCGAGCCAGTATTGTAAAAATATCCCGTTCCTCCAAGCTCAAGTGAAAACTGAAATCTCAGCTGTACATAATGTAGATTTACCAGCCTCTCTGCAAGTCTTAAAAATAGAGAAGCTGATAAACTGATAGAAACCACAGTTTTGCTGTGAATCTCCTGGACTTGCCCACCCCATCTGTGTGAGGAAAATATCATCTGTGAAATGCTGCTCCCCAGATGGGCTGTGCAGCTCCAGTGCCATGGAAGGAGTTGAAATGACCTCTTCCTCCTGGAGTTCAAACCTTATTTAGCATAAATGCAGCCCCTAAGGCCTTCACTTGAAGTTGCTTTCTGCCAGCACAGCAGCTGAACATGGGCTTTAATCTGCTTTGCTTTGCCACTGGAGTGCTCTGTGGTAAGGAACTTGGAGTTTTAAACAACGTGAATCCCACCTTTAAGCTTGAAGGTATCAGTTCTCCATCCACACCATTAAAAGGTAAATCATCCTATGCCTTGTTAGGAAAAAGATCAGAGGGGGTTTTTTAATAGGGATAATATTTCAAAATATATATGCAATATTCCACATGTAAAGAATAACAGTAAGCAGCTTGCAAAAGGCAGAGGACATGCATCCATGCCATATCCCCTGCAGAAATAAGAGAGAAGCAGGCATTCAGGAGCTCAGTTTCCCTGTTTACCACAGAATGAGTGCATTGGATCTGCCAGCTTCAGTGCTGGGAAGCAGGGAGGCACTCCTCGTGTGCTCAGCTGTGCTGCAGAGAGACTGAGGAGTTAATCCAGGCCTCCAAGATCCCTTAAACCTTTGGTGTCCCCTTTGAGCTGGACAATTAATGTGCCTTGTGATCCTGGTTCATGTGAAGCAAAAGGGCAGTGATTTGCACTGAGAGCAGGATGAATAGGAGACAGTGCTCCAGGGTTTTATCCCTGCCTCTGCTGCAAGCCTTTGAAGGAGTCACTGAATTTATCTGGGCCTGATTCTTCACCAACAGCATTTTCAAAATCTGCCTGTTTGGAAAAAGATGTGGAAGTGTGCTGCACAGAAATCACTGAATGCCTGCATGGACTAGTGGTGAATTACACCCCCCTGAAAGGCACCAAAACAAACTCTTCCTACAGGTTTTGTGAATAATTTCTTGTGCTTGCTAAAACTGGTTTTGTAGTGCAGCCTTTTCTATAAAGAACTTGACAAGTAGTGGTAGTTTAATATTTTTTGCTAATGAAAAAGTGTCTTTTCCTAGCAAAAACATTTTAAAAACACAGCTGGAAATTCTCTCTGCCCCCCCAAATATCCCTGAAACGCTTCTCAAAGGGAAAACAGTAGCAATAAGATACCGCTTTTAAAATCCTTTAGCCAGTTTTAAGTTTTGTGGTTCCAAGCCCATTTGTGTTCATTCACCACAGTCATCTCTGTCTGTGGAGATTATGGCTAAGCTGATGTGTAAAATCCCCTGTGACTAAAGCTGGTAGCACCCCATGCAAAGAGCTCAGCCCTTCACTCACCCACCTAGGTGAGATTACGCTCGGTGTTTCCAGGCTCCAGGTAGTTCACAGCACCACTCCTGGCTCTGACAAGCAAATGCAGCTCCTGGAGGAACGCTGCCTTCTCCCCAAACACGCTGTTGGCAAGGCTGATGCAGGTTCTGAGTGTGCCACCATTGCTCAGCTGTAAAATCAGGGAGGGACGTCAGTGGATGGATCCAGTTTAGATAGACCCAGAGATGGAATCTTCCACAGTAACACTAGGTTTCCCAGATAAACCCAAGCCCTGGGAGTACTGGCCTAGAGGAGCCAACATTTGCAGAGGTGCTCTGCGTGCTTGGCACCTGCTTTAGGGCCCTAAAAACACAAGGAGGTGCCCAGTTTGATTTTTTTTTTTTTTTTTCACAGCACACCTGCACCTACGTGGTGCTCCTTGAGAGGGGCTGGGTGGGGAGTGCTGGTGGCATGAGCTCTTCTGCAGTTGTGGTGTATAAAAGAGGATCTGCAACAACCAAAACCAGGTGCCAGAGCCCAACTAGCTGGCCTCATACTGGGACTGGGGGAGAGATGCTCCAGGCAGTGGTTTAGAGCACAAGTCTCATTTTTACTTTCTCCTTCATTGCCTGGAAGAACTCATATGTCTGCTGACTGCACTGCCAGTCTAAAACACTGAGCAGCTATCTTGGGCAGGGGGCTGGCTCTGGGTACACCAATATTTTTAAATCTTAAGTCACTCTGGAAAGCCTGGAAATTGCACCTTTTTTCAGTATTAAGTAGGCGAACCTGGTCCCTTCAGCCCTAATTTAGCACAGCCCTTTCCAAAGTCACACTCCTGCTGGAGCTGAAGCACAGGCTCAAGGAGAAGCACCCTTTGATCCCGGGAGAGTCTGGCAGGTTCCTGCTGAGGTGGGAATTCCAGCCTTTGGGAGGCTTAGGACAATGTGGTTTGTGCATCAAATCCAGGCAGAGGTTGGATACACACTTAGACAGGAGCTGTGGGGTTTTTCTGACCATCTCCCTCTTTCCCCTGTCCTGTGCTGTAATTCCAGGGCTGCTGCCACTGGATTTTGTACCTTTTTTTCCATTGGCTTCAAGCACAATTTTTTCTGCCAAGGCTTTTGTCTTCCCATAGGGCAGCTCCACTTCCCCACTGCACTGGGTGTCCTCATTTCCTCTGGAGCAGGATGTGGGAGACAGAGAGTGACTGTGGAGCAGAGCTTGGGGACATCACCCCAGCCTGGTTTGCTCTGCATTCCCAGCTCCCCGGGGATTTCTGCTGCCTGGGAGCTATGGGAATATATAGAATAAATGGGAGTCTGAGCTCCTCACTGCACTTTGGAAGGAATAAGGCCTCAAGGAACACCAGGTGCTTCGGGGTGTTCACAGGCAGGTTTGCATGGGGGCAGTGGTTTCTCAGAGCTGGATTTAGTTTTGTCTAATAGCATGATTGAAATAACATTCCATCAGGCAAATTAGAAGGCAGAGGAGTTACATTTTTAAGCAACTCACAGAAGCTAAGCTAGGTACAAAGAGCACAGGAAGATGGAGGGCAGGAAAATGAGAGCAACCCTACTTCATTTTTTCATTAGAGGCAGAGAAAAGCCTCTCATGAGCCATAAACTAAAAGGAGAAACTGCTACTTAATTTTCTCACAGAGTTGATTAAAGTTGGGAGGCATTTGCTGCGGATGTGGTGGAGCTGCTGGAGATCTCCTGGAAGCCTTGCAATCAGCAGGGTTGTGCTGGGATTGCTCCTTCATTTCCCTTCACAAATTAGCCTTGAGGGGAAGGAGAAGCAGAGGACCCAGGGGAAGGACAAGCAGGGAGCGCTGGGCTGTGACTGTGGAAGGAAATCTGCTCCTCAGGCTGCCACCTCCCAGCTGCCAAGGGGAAAGCCTGTGGGATCTCACGTGGAACTGGCCTCACAGGGAGTAACTCCAAGGAGAAAGCAGAAAGCAGCTCCATTCCCCACAGGCTGTCAGCATTTCGTCCCCGTGGCTTTAGATCAGCCTGAGGCCATCGTGGGATTTGATTAAACATCTCCAGTGGCTCTGGAGTGAAGAAACCTGGCTTGCAGCATTGGGAAGGAGCATCTGCTTACTCCCTTGAGTAGCATAGATCAGATCTTTCTCCCTTCATGTGCTGCTGGAGACTTTCTTCCCATTTTTAAATTAATTTACTTGATGTTTTACCATCCAAAAGAAATCCATCCTGGCAAAGCAGGATCTGCCAGGCATGGGGTACCCCACAGAGGGCAAAGAGTAATCCTCACCCTGATGTGACACATGGGCTCAGATGCATCTCCTGGAGGGGTTCAGTGGCCTGTGAGGATTTCACACAGCAAATCTGCAGCAGAGGTGTTTTTGTCAAACTCTTGGGTCTTGGGAGAGCCACCTCTGGCTCAGGTTCCCTCTTTGACCTTGGGCAAGTTGTTTTCTCTTTTCTGTGCTCATATCTGCCTGTGTAAAACCTGGCTGATGCTGTTGCCTGGCTCTTGCTGGCATGTTGTGTGTCAGGTATCCCAGGGTCTCCTTGCACTACAGCAGCAGAAATAAATTAGGAGCATCAGAAATTCAGACTCCTCACACACCCTGGGCTTCTATCATAAAACCCTCCTCCCTTCCCCTTGTTTACAGGGCATGAACAAGAGACAAACCAAAAAAAACCAAGCAACACAAAAGATTGATTGTGCAAGGCTTGTGGCAAGCCCAGGAGAGGCCCAAGACAATTAGTGGGGGGTTATCTAGAAGTTCTAGATTTAATTGCTTTCTCTCTTTTTTTTTTAATCAATTTTTTTCTTTTTTTCCTTTATCCTTTTTTTCTTTTTCCCTGCAAAGCTTTTAAAAAGCAGCATTTTCACAAAGGGACAAACCTGCCTGCTGTTCCTGGGCTCTGCTGTGTGTGCCTTCCCCCACCCCTCTGAAGCTTGGTAGTAACAAAGAGCTCAGCATAATGCTCTTGCTTTTCAAAACGATCCCAGATAAGTGAACGCTAATCAGACTGGAGCAGCATTGTCAGAAGGTATCTCAGCAGTGCCTGTCTCCCAGGGATTGAGACTGACAGAGGCATTTTCTATTATTGTTGGATGCTGAGGTGTGAGCATTATCCCTGTGCCCATCACCCTGGCCAGAGACTCCTCCTGCTTTGTCTGTGCCAATTCCCCAGCACGTAAAAGGGACTGAAATAAATTCTGTGAGGAATGACGGAGAAGGGGGACAGAGGAAAAGGCAGGCAGGATCATGGACTGTGAGGGAGAGGGCAGAACAGATGGAGTAGGGATGGGGAGAAGAGGAAGGAGAGGAAGAGGAGGAAGGAGAAAGGCATCACCTCTGGTTTCAGTCTGGAAAACAGAGCCATGTTATGCTGCTCCCAGTAATCCCTGGGCTCCCTGTTGAGATAGGTGGGGTAAGTTTTGACTGGGGGGCTGATACTTCTCCCATTATCTAATTCCCTTCATTTAAAACCAAAATAATTGGAGAATGAAGACCCCTCTCTAAGGCTTCCTCTCAGGATAGTGGGAGAATCTGAGTGTGTTCTGCAAAATGAGTGAAAGGCTCCAGGTGTGGCTTTGTTTGTATTTGTGGTGGGGAAGGCTGTGCATAGCTCCATGAGCATCAGCCTGGGTGGGTTTTACTTGCCCCTGTTGGTGCCACCATTACAAGCCAAAGGACTGTGATCAGGCAAGATCTGGGGCTGATTTTTTTCAAGACATCTGTTCACATCTCTCTCTTAAGTCACAGGACTAAAATACTGACAAGGATGTGCCTGTGTCTGCATGAAATCTTAGGAATTATTAATATTTGCTTGTGACCAAATTCCATAGCTTTGCAGTGGCACCGTCTCCAGCTTGTGGTCCCAAGTGGAATGAGTTGCTCCATGGATTTTTTTCATAGGCCAGACATTTATTCTACAGATTTGAGTGCTTAGACTCTTTTCAAAACAACAGGCTTATGCCTTGACTTACTTGTGAGCATGAAATTTTGGCTTGTAGGTAATTTTAAGTTATGTCTTTTCTAGCTGGGCTCAGATTTCTAGAGCTGAGTGACTGAAGGCAGCTGTGTCCAGCCCGGCTGCCTATGGAGACCCCACTTGACTTTGAGCCAGTTCCCCTGGCAAACACATTTCCAGGGGCTGAGCAGTTTGTGTGGCTACAACCAGGCTTGAAATCAGCAAGAAGTTTTCCATTAGTACACATCAGGCTGACCTCAAATTTAACCTAAAACTTCAGCCCCTGGTCTTCAGAAATATCAGCCCTGCCCTCAAGGTGCAGGTGCTGTTGCCCCAGGAATACAGAACGTATCCTGATGGTGAGCCCTGAGCAGGGGGGAGTCAGCTGATTGTCAGAGTCACTTCTGGAGATTCAAAAAAGCAAAAGAAACCTCAAAATTGTTATTCTGAGCCATTGGAGCAGGAGGGGCAGTGTGGTGGCATCACCTGCCCTTTGGGTTGACTCGTTGTGAGGGAGAGCAAAAACTCTGACCCAACAGCAGGATATAATTTGGCCATATCCCAAACTTTGAGCACCTGAAACTTTATCTGAAAATTATTTTAGGGCTGTAGATCCAGGGACAGCCTGGCAGTGCAGCTGGGCCACACAGCTCTCACCTTGGGGTATCACTGGCCAGGCTTAGGCTGGGAAGAGCCAGGGTTCCTAAACAGGCAGAGCAGCAAGGAAGGGTTCTCAAGAAAAAGAACAGACAGGAAGGGGAGCATAAATCTTCTCCTTGGTAGCCACAGCTCCAATCTCCATCTGGCTGCAGTTCCATTGCTGTTTGACTGGACAAACAGAGGCATGGAGAAGATTTGCTGAGCCCACCTGAGCAGGGGCTCCCAGGAGGGGTTGGGTCCCAGCAGGTATGGGATGCTCAGGACACAGCAGGCCCTTAACACATTTTCAGTACCTGTGGGGCAGGATGGGAAGGACAAACATCAACCACCTTTCCTTGACTCTTGTTGTGCAAATCAAAACAGATCCCCAGGCTTTTTCTGACTTGGAGCTAATCCATCTTTTTTATTTTTTATGGCTGAAAATATGTAAAGCCCTAGGTCAGGGCTGCATTTCCTCAGGAGGAGATGGTTTATAACATGAGTAGCAGTCACATCCATAGCTCTGATGTGGCTGAACCTCCGTGGCCATTGGCAACTGACTTAACTTGGACTTTAGAGCTGTTAACAAAGGGAAGCTGAGGGCTTTTCAGAGCAAAACTCCATCTTTTTTCATGTGTGGGCAGATTGTTGGTGAACTGCAGCCTTCTGGCAAAGGATCAGTGTTTTAGCTGTATGTGTTATTCTATAGAAGCCCTAGAGGGTGGTACAGGGTGAAATCACTCCATCAGACTCCTGATAGCTGCAGAGCTTTAAATAAAATGATGAGGACAGCTTACAAGTCCACAGAAAATCCAGACAAATCCAAACCATGGTTTGCTTTAAGGAAGGTTGTCCTGGCTGAACTTGTTGGTCAGTGTGTGTGGTTAAGTGTGGTTATTTTGGAGTATTTTGGTGGGTTCAAATGATTTATGGCTCTTGCAGGTGTGGATTTTGCATTCATTGTGGTTTTGATCCAAGCTGATCCTGTGAGAACCTCAATGACAAGGACTGAAGGCCTTTGGACCTGGTAAGGCAGATCTGAAAGGAAGCAGCTCCTAAAAACCTTCCACACTATTTGTTCTTGGCTAAGCAGCCTCTGCCCTGAGCCTGTCTGCAGATCTTGTGTGGGAGGGCTTCTGATTTCTCCCCTCTTTGCTATTAAAGGCATAATCCGAAATTACCAAGGAAATCCTAAGTTTAGGATAATTTCAGAGCACACAAATCCATCTGAAATCCTGGTGGAAAAGAATCAGTGTGCTTCTCCATGAGCCTATCACAATATGTAAAGTTAACTGAGAACCCCTGGTGAGAAACATCACTGGAAACAGCTGAGTTAAAATCCATTCAGCTTAACAAAAAGCAGATTAAAAAGTCTTTAAGTGACTAGATGGAAAAAAATAATACTTGTGGAAGAGAACTGTTCCATTCAGTCAACAAGGCTGTAACAGGATTCAGCAGCCACTGGTTGAAACAGAAGAGGGAATCAAAGCAGAAGATGTAAATTTTGGCCAGAAATGATAATTAACCATAACCACACCACCACTCCTCAGCATTGTTACGGCTTGCTGAAAGCCATGATAGCCCATTAACTTGCACCCTTAATTCAAGGCAACAAGTCTTTTGAAAAGGAATGGTCCAATTTAGCCACAAATTGTTGGGTTTGGGGCAGTAATTGGATGAATTTCTGTGGCCTGAGTTGCACAGAGGAGCCAGCTGGAGGATTATATCCTTGATCTCTCCTGACCTCACTTTTTTCCATGAAGTCTATAGCAAGTATCAAATACCACTTTTATTCTTCTCTCTGCCATGATTTTAATAGAGAACTTCAGACTAATCTCAGTTCAGGATTTTGAGGAGCCCTAGTGAGGGCAGCAGCCTCATTTTGGGGAGTTCCATGTGGAGCCATGCAAGGGGAGGCAGAAATGCAGGACAGGTGCCTGGTGAGGCATCCCAGACCATGCTCCTTAAAGAGTCCCCCTGGAAAATCCTTGTGTGTGTGCTTTTCTGGGAATATCACCAACATCTGCAAGAGGTTTGCCTTGCTGAGGAGAGGACTTGCCTGGTGTTCAGGGCTCTCTGAATCCTCCCTGTGCTGAAGCACAGAGCTCACAGCAACAGTGAGGGGGAAGAGCTCACAAAGCTACTAAAAAGCAGCAGGAACCCTCGGGCTCTGCATATTCTCAGAACACAGAGAGCACAATACAGGCTCTTAAAAGCATGGAGTTTTGAAAACAACTACAGCAACAAAAAGAAGGCTGGAATTTAAATATTACCCCTGAATGTATCAGCAAATAGTCAAAGCCCTAAGCAGTAATCGAGTTGGAGATGTATATATATTTTTAAAAAAAAAATCCTTCCTTTTGGTTAACGACTATTTTAGTAGCTAACAGCCTGAGATACCACTAGAATTGCTGCTGTAATAGGGATTTCATTATTTTTATAGCCTGTGCTTATTTCCTAGATTTATGAACAAATTTTCTCCAAGCAGATCTTGCACCAAACATGAAATTGGCTCTTGGTGGTAGGAGGACAGGGTTGTCCTCCTCTCAGTTACATGTGGCCTGTCGATACATGATAGCTGGGAACTCTGACTAATTAAACAGCACCACTCTGCTAATTAAAACAGCATCACTCCCTTCTGGTGGGTGCAGTTCAACGGGTACAGACAGGGCAAAATCCCTGGGAAGGCTACGAGCTGTCTAGAACAGGGTTTCATTTTAATTGCTGCCCTTGTCACACACAAAACACTTTCTTACCACTGTAGGTTTGCCCTGAACCACCTCAGTGCCACCAGGGGAAGTTCTGCCCTGGGGCAGAGCAGCGGTGCCAAAACTGAGCCCAGACTGGATGAGCAGTGGAGAGGAGCAGCGTGGCCAGCCCTGAGCAAGGACAGAGGAGCAAAGGGAGAAACTTTCCCTGCTGCAAAGGTCCCAGGCACCTTTCCCATCTCAGGCTTCGTGGGGTTCAGGACGAGGGAGGATGTGTCTGTGGAGCCCCTGGTGTGGCTGCAAGGTGTGTGTGAGGCCAGGGCTGTGTTTGAGGCTCCCCCCTGGTGCTGGGAGCTCTCGTGGTCCGGGAGGGGCTGTGTGAGGCACCCGCTGCGCTCCCCTCACGGCAGCGCTGCGCTCTCGGGTGTCTCCTCTCATCACTGTCACACCAGTGGTAGCTGCAGAAAAATAACACACAGATGCAGGGGGCAAAAAATAAAATAAAATAAAAAAAAAAAAAAAAAGAGAACAAATGAGCATCCTCACCTTCCTGCAGAGCATGGAATGTCCTCTCTGCAGGGCAAGGCAAAGCAGTGGCTGGTGGTGACTGCGTTGTTTGGATCCAGCACACCAGGGCTGAATTCCTTTTTCTTTTTGAACTCCAAGGAGCCAGGTTTGCATCTGGTTTTAATTCAAGTCAGTGCTCTGTGTGTGTCAATGCAATTCCCAGCCTGCACCCAAGGGTAGCCCTGGGAGCAGGACCCACCTGGCCCAGGGCTGTAGCTGCTCCAGCCCCTGTGGGTCAGGGAAGCTGTGCTGGACTCTTTCCACCCCACAGAAAGTTTTTGGGCTTGCTGGGAATAACATTCAGTGATTTCAAGAGACATTGCTTTGTTAAAATTGCAAATACTGTAGATTAAGAATGAAAATAATGTAACAGGTTAAAAAAGTCTCAGAGGAAATTCCTGCCTTAGAGCCACTCAGAATTTTCCCCCATTCCTTTTTAACTCCTTCTTCCTCAGAGAAGCTGTCCAATACATGGCTACTCTTGGCATCTACTATTCATTTTCTTGCTTTGAGACAGAGTTATAACTTCTAAGTAGGATTTTTCCCTTTTTCCTTTCCCATAGCTGGGAATAGGCCAGGGAGAAGCTGGGGTGAGGAGCCTGTACCCCCCAGGGATTTGCAGTAAGCCACTCATGGGGTTGCTTTGGGAAGGGGAGGTCTCCTGCCCTGGGCTGGCAGCTGCCTGGAGAGCCCCACACATCCTGAGCTCAGGGCAGGAATTTCTGGAGGATCACACAAATGAGTGGCTCAGGGAAGGCTCTGTGGCTCCAGCTGCAGGGCTGTTATGGTGTGGAAATCTCAAAGATCCAACAGGGCAAGGTGGGAATGGGATTGTTCCTCATGGTCCAAAAGGAGGGGCAGAATCCAAGCCAGCAAATCAAGTGGCTGAGTGTTCTCTGAGCAGCCTGGGATGCAGGAGGAGACAGAAATTTTACCAAAGGGTCAGGCTGCTTTCTTAATTAGCACAGCAAACCATCAGTGGACTCACTCTGAGGAGTTTTAGTATTAAATGAAATAACATTGAGTATTAATATTAAATTAATTCACAGCAAAGCACAGAGTTGATTCAGTGAGAATAGAGGGTTCAAAGAAAGGAGCTGTCTGTGCAGCTGAGGTAAAACCCTTGCCTGGAGGACCAGAGTGCAGAGGAGGATGCTCCTGCTGAGCAGTAGAGCAGGGTCTCAGCACTCTTGGGAGGATTTTTTCTACTACTCTGTGGTTTGGGAGAGTCTGGAGCCCATCAGGCTGAAGTGTTAAATAGTCTTTTTCACAGCACCTGTGTTAAGGCAGCTGGTGTAAAGCAACCATGAGGAATTTTCAAATTTACAAGGCCTGATGAGCTCTTCCCAGGGCTCCTGAAGAGGTGAGGGGTGTAACTGCAGCTTCAGTGTGTCATCAGCTACTCTGGAGAGCTTCTGAAGGCACTGGGAGAGTTCAGCAGAGCAAATGAAACACTTGTGCTTAGAAGGGAGGTAAAGAAGAGGCAGGAAATTACACAGAACATTTTGGTTTCGACCTCAGGAAATTCAGGAGCACCAAACCCGAGTGTGTGAGCACCTGTGGGATAATGGGGAGAATGGAAGCAGCTGACATGGATTTGTCAAGAACAAATCAAGCCAGATAAACCTCCTTTGTTCTTATGACAAGGTAGCAGGCTGGAGGGATATTGTGGAACAGGTTGATGTCATCTGTCTTGATTTTGGAAGGGCTTTTAAAACTCAGCCTCATTCTCACAAGGAGTCAGTAGAACATGGGCTAAATAAACCCCATTAAGGAGATCACAAAGCTGGCAGAATTACAGTTCCCAGGGAATTGCCAGCTGTGGTAGGTGGCTGCCCTGGGGCTCTCCAGGGCTTATTGCTTGTATTTGAGTATTTTTTTTATTGTTTTCATCAAGAATCTGGCGGATTTGTTCATTAAGTCAGCAGATAACATCAGACTGGGAGGGACCATTCTGGAGGATTTGAGTATGAGCTGAACAGATCTAACAGAGTCTGGAGGGAAAAAAAAAAGTGAAATTTGATAGGAACAAAGTTTTTTGGTTTAGCAGGGAAGAGGCAGCTGATCTTCATGAAGGAATTAAATTGTGGCAGTGCAGCTCAGGAGCTGTTGCTTGTTGTCAACTGAAAAAGGCACAACTGCAGTGACAGGTAAAACAGGAGGATAAAATTGGAGGACAGAAGAGACAAATCCATCAGCTTTTTGTAACAATTGTGGCAATTTTTGCCACAGCCCAAAAATTCAGTGCCCCCCTTGCAGACAGGAGCAATGCCAGTGCCCTGCAGTGCTGGATGGAGCAGATGAGGAGGAAGGAGTGTGTGAGAGCTGCTTTAGCCTAAAGCAGAAACCAGTGTGGAGTGGAAGGATGTGGTTTGCAGATGGTGAAGATTGTTGTAAAAAACAAAATCACACTAATCCTGTAATACCTCTTCCACCTGTAAGGTTAGATGGGAACTCAAGGACCCAGACTGTACCCACTGCCTGGTGGGGCAGAAATAAATGGGCTGCCTGGGGTGGCCTGGGGACAGAACAAACATCTGGGGGAAGGCAGTGCCTTGGGCAGAGGGCTGGGGCTGGGATGGCCCCTCAGGCTGCTTCTGCCTCATTTTCTGTGGTTTGCTGGGGTGTCAGGCCACAGACCTCTCGTGGAGCGTGGATTTTGGCACCTCCCTAAGGTTTAAACAGCTTTTTCTTCAATTATGGGTGCTTTTAAGGTAATTGGCTCCCTGAAACCTGGGGAAACCAGTCTGCTGAGTTCATCTGCCAGGGAGGGTTTCTGAGTGTGATATTTCCCTGGGAGTCTTGACTTGCTGTGGGTGCATCCCCTTTCTGTCCATATCTCCCAACAGGATCTCCCTCAGCATTTTTTGCCTCTCTCAAGGCAGGCTGAAGGTTTGGGCAGTCAGAGATAGGGGACCCAGCCCAGCATTACCTGAGCAGAGCACCCTGAGCTGCCTTGGCTTGTTTTGCATGGGTATTCCTGAATCCAGTAAAACAGGTTGTTTTCTCCCAGCAAATCTCACTGTACTCAACCCTGCATGAAGGCAGCTCTCAGAATATGATCAAATGGATTAATTCAGTATCTCTGAGTGTTTACTGAGACTTACCTCCTCCTTTTTTAAGGCTGCTATAGATTTCTCTCCATTATTTCCATAATTTATTTCACAATGCCTGCAGTAGGTGCTGAGTTTGATTCTGATGCTGTCAGGATTATTAGTTCTTTTCCCCAGAAGCAGTGGCTGGTTGGAGCAGCTCAGGGGGTGTTGGTTGGGGCCCTGTGCCAGACTGGCTGAGCAGAAGCAGCTGGGCAGCCAAATCCCCATGTCACACACCTATAACTGTTACCCCAGCTGACAGGAAAGGGAGGGTTATGGCCATTAAATAGATGCTGATGCCTTTTTCTTACCTGGGCTGAGTTTTTCTGCTTCTTCTTTCACTACTGAATCAAAAACTCTGACTTCTTTGATGTAGTCTTGTTGAGACAGAAGCTCTACAATCCTCTCCCCCACAAACCCACATCCTCCTGTCACCAGGTAGAACCAGGTTCCATCCATTTCTGAAGAAGTTTTAGTGGTTGAGGAGCAGAGAGAAGGAGGCTGCCAGGATCCTACAGTGCCCTCAGCCAGACTTTTCTGAGCTAAGTCTAAAGCTTAGCTGTCACAGAATGCTACTGGGTGAACATTAACTCCAGCCAGTTACACATAAATCAGGTTTTCCTTGGCACAGTCCTGCAGACCCTTTCTGGGCTCTCTGGCTCAGCCTTTCCCTGCTCCCCATGGTCAGTGGGGCACCTCTGGCTTGCCTTGGTGTGTGTCCAGTCTCAGGCCAAAATTTGGATGCCAGTTTTCTACCCTGGACAATCCCTTCCCACAGGCAGGTGCATCAGCTGTTGGAGCTCAGGGCAGCTGCTGCCAGTGGGTGCTGCAAGGACCCTGCTCCCATGCCCTGGTGATTTGTAGAGAGGATTCACAGCAGCAAATCCTCCTGGTGCTGAGCTGTGTCAGAATGGGCATCTGGGGTGTTGTCACCAATTCCACCAGTCTGAGCATCTGGCACAGCTCTCCTGGATGGATGTGCCTGGAGCAGAACCATCACACACCCCTCTCTGATAGATACCTGTGTATATTTAGGAGGAAAAATGGACACTCATAATTTGAAAACTGTATTGGAGGGCAAACTCTACCACATCCTTGGGCAAAGTGCTCCAGGAATTAATCTCATCACTGATACAAGTTTCATCTGCCAGCCCATGGCTGACACACCTTTCTTTGCCTGCTGTGCTATAGAGAGTTTGTGCTGTTCAGTTTCCCATTGGAACCCAAAAATGGGATCAGCTTTGTCCAAGAGTGCTTGATCCTGTCCTAAAAGGGGATGTGGCAGGGGAAAGACCTGTCCTGTTTCCCTCTGCCTCTCCCAGAGAGGCTCAGAGATAACAAAGTCAGGCCTGATCAGCTCCCAGGCTCTTCTTGATGCCAAGCAAATCCTTCAGTCTGGAATTTCACATTTTTTCCAATCCCTCTTTGAGACAGCTTGTCAATGATCTTGGTGAACTGTTCTTAGAGGGTGAATAAGACAATACAGTCTCCCTGCTTCTTTTTCCTTTATTTAGTGTAGTAGTTGTTTTTCTGTAGTGTTGCTTGGGAAGTTCAGGGTGAATTTGCTCCTGTTTTAGGCTCATTGCTTTCCCCATCCCCAGGCTGGAATGTGGAGACAATTCCAGCTGCATTCATGGCCAGAGCCATTCTCACCCCAGTGCCAGTGCCTGGCTGGCTGAAGAGCCACGTGGTGCTGAGCATGAGGTTAATGAAGAGTTAAGGCAGTGAACTCCAAGAGTAGCTCTGTTTTGTTTGTGAATAAATAGTTTTCTTTTAATCAGCTCCTGCTACAAGTTCAATGTGTTCCCCTCTGCCATTGATTTTCCTGGGCTGTGTTAAGCTCAGAAGAAGTCAGTTCCTCTCTCTGTGATTACAATCAGTGGCCATAATGGCCCAGAGACCAACACGGGCCTGATGCTAATTTGGTGCCTGGCAGACCAGCACAGCCACAAATGTCCCAAGAAATTAATTTAGCCTTTTATCCAGCAGCTCCCAGTCTGTACAGTGGTGATTAACACAACTGCCTTCCCTCAGAGGACTTTTTGCAAGGATAAATACATCAGAGTTGGAGGTGTTAGGACTCAAAAACTGAGATAAATACACCCTGAGAGACCCAGAGAAGTGCTGCATGGGAATGTCTGGCATGAAGTAACCTTGAGCATGTCCTCATCAGTGATGCAAAAAGCCCTGTGAAGCAGAGGCCTCGACTCTGGACATTTCTGTGTTTACAAGGCTCAGCCTTCGCTGCACTTTTGGTATCTGCATCTCTGCAGTGTAATCTGATCAGGAGGGGAAAAAACTGGCTGGGATTTACATATCTCTTGTTTTCATTGGGATATGGAAAACAAGTTCAGAGCCTGGAGCTGTGACATCTGTGACAGAAACAGCCCAGGTCCTCCCCTGCAGCCTCCCTTTGCTAACACAGAGGTGTTGCATCTCCAGGGGCAGCTGATCCCAGAGCAGGAAGGTTAAAAGAAGAACTTTACCCACATCCTCTTCTGGCTGTTTGCTTTGCCACAAGAGATGATGGCTCTGAGGGTCTCCAAAGGCCCCGAGGCACACTCAGAGAACACCCAAAGGCTGCTGGAGAAGGCAGATGCCCAGGAGGTGCCAGGGGATGTCAGGGAGGGGGCAGCCCTGGGCAGCCCTTGCTGTCTCAGCTGAGCCAACTTGACTTCCTTGTACTGTGAATAAACTTTTGGGGAAGTGAGGAACACTGCAAGTACCAGCAGATTTTAATTTACACTGCTGGGCAGAGTACAATTCTCTCTCTGGCTTGTTCCCCACTCACAATCTGCTGCAGCCACCCCTCTGAGTGCCCTCTCTGGGCCCAGGCAGGGCTGTGCTCCCTGGGTCTGCCCTGACACAAAATTCCTGCAGGAACTGGAGGGCTGCTCTGCAGGAGGAATCTGCCAGGTCTGGGGAGAGCCTCACTCTGCAATGCACAGCAAGATGCTTAAAGGTGACCTGAGAGGCAGCCTGAGGAGCTGAAACACCTCCCCATGAGGGCAGGATGTGCCCTGTGTTTGGGATGAGCTCCTGTGTTTGGGACCAGTGGTTGGGAATGCAGAGAGGTGACTCTGTGTGTCCTGGAGACAGATCTCTCTATCCAGCACCTGCAGAGGAGGCAGTCCCACAGGGCAGGGAAGCTCTGCTCTGGTTTTAGGCCCTTTTTGCCCCTCCAGAAGCAGTGCCTTCATGCACATCTTGTTTCTAAGAGCCCTCCAAAGGAGCTTTCCCAAAGAGAAGGCTGAGATGTCAGGAAGGAAAAGCAGCTGCCCTGATTTCAGGCTGCAGTTTGCTTTATCTTGCTCTGAACTTTGTAAACAGAGGACACCTGACATGATACTCATTTACAGTAAGTTTATTTTTCAGTGCATTACATGAAAGGTCTTTGGTATTTGTGGGTCCTTGAATACTGTTCCCACTCTGCTCTGTAAGAAAATGCTGAATACAAAACATTCCATATACAGTAACAAACCCCATAGCAAATAAAGAGAAATAGATATTTTGAACAATAACATAGCAATATGAAAACAGATAAGTAACCATGCAAGAGGTGGAACAAACAGGTTGTGTTTACAACAAACATTAAAGCCTGCCATAAATGAGTTCATCCTGTCAGACGAGATTTATTCTTGCTCTAAGTTAAGAAATTACACATGATTGCAAGATGCTGCCTATGGCTGCCCTATAAAAGACCAAATGGTTGAAAAGCTGGTCCCTAGGAGAGAAGCCAGGACCATTGGCACACATATGAAACACACTGATATAAATAAAAAAGGTACTGGGTAAAATAACTCGTGAAGAAGTTACCATTTCCTTCAGTGGCTGGGAATGTGCCTTGTGAACAATTATAGCACCTTTCAATACCTTGGTTTCACAGGAAACCAAGACATCACAGAGACTCTGAGTAGTTTAACCCCTACACCCCCAGTGGAATGTTGTCTTGAGTCAGACAGAAGCTGTAAACGAGGAGGAGGAGGATGGGTTTCCAATCATTGTATTGGGAAGGAATTCCAGAAGCTGATTGTCTTCAGAAGCCTTTGTCAGAGTGCTCAGGGTCCCACATGACAACAGCTCATGGCAGGCACTGGAGCAGAGCCCACTCAGCACCAGCCGTGCTGCTCCAGGGCTGAATCTGCTTTTTAATGCCTGTTCCTTTGAGAGTTGATGACAAAATGACAGTGGGGTTTGGTGGGAGCAGGTGAGGGCTCTTCTCTCTAGTTTATTCCTATTTCCCTGGGTTGCTATCAATTCCTTACAGTAAGTGCAAATTAGACCCTCTGGAGAGGAGCATTCCCTGCCTCCCAGGAGTTCCAGGTTGCTGGTGAATGTGAGGGTGCATGACTTGCAAAGGGTTTTGGTTGTGCAATGTGCTGCTTCTGGTTAGCTCAGGGCAAGGAAAACACTATTACTACTACTACCAGAGCTGATCAAAGTCAAAAACACACTGGAGCTCAAACAAACATCAAGAATTTCAAAAAAGTCTTAGAAAAAAAAAACAAGGAAAAGAACACACTACGGTATTGCACAGTATGTGTGTAAGATAAAGCACTAAACATTTCAATTAAAATATATTTCTAAATGAGCACGCATTCAAAATAAATCCCCTAGGTTACATAGACATGGCAAGAAGCATTACATGCCCTGGCTGAAATGAACCTCAGGATCCTGCCTATGATGGAGAATGTGGTTTGTTTGGTCATCAACATCATTAATGTCAGTGTGTGAGGCTGTGCTCACCTTTAAATGTAATTAAACTGGGGCTGCACAACAGTGTGGTCCAGCCCTCGTGTGAGTGGAGAGGAATGAAACCCCAGCAGAGAGAGAAAGTCCATCTGCTATAATCCTGCTGTCCCCCATTCAAAGATACAGCCCCTCATCAGAGAGATGGAACTAAACAAAGCAAGGAGAAAAAATTACATAGCTCGTACTATCAATAATTGAAGTGATCTCAACCCAAACCTAAACAGCCTTTTGACAATTGTGTTGGCAGAATTAATTGCAAACAACTTCCATTAAATTTTCCTTTCATCTTGTCAGTATTTTGTTTTAAATAATATAAAATTCCAAATCCTTGTCAGTATGAATGCCTCAGCAATGTGAGTGACTAAAGCATCAGCACTCACCAAGCCCATACAAGAGCTTTGAATTCAGAAGACAAACTTGGAGAAGAAAGATTTCTCTTTCAGCTCAGTATGAAGCCTCTGAAATGTCAGGGAAGTAAAAATTGCCTCATTGTATTCCCTCTTCCCCAAATTCAACCCTGTAGCTACAGGACCAGTGAAACTGAATTTCCCATTTCCCTTTTTAAAAATTGCTTTGGTTGGGTTTGGCTCCTGAAGCTGCTGTGAGGACAGATTGTTCCTGTGGCCTCAACTACAGCTGGCACCAGCCTGCCCAGTGCATGAGTTTAGACTGAACTGAGATTTATCCTCACTTTTCAGGCCTGATTTTCCAACACCACCTGGCTGATTTATCTCCTGGAAGCCCCAGTGAGGTCTTGGAGTGTCCATGGGATCCAGACCAAGATTGTCCCAATTCACCCAGCTGAGGTAACGGTGGTGAAATTTGACTTGACAAGAATTACTTCTCAATTCCTGCACAGGAATCAGCCTGTAAATGAGGAAACATCCTTTTTTGGGACATTTAATTCTTAGAGGGAATGATTATTCCAAGAATGTTCCCATAGCTGCAGCTTGCTTGGCTGGCCACAAACAGAGCTCTTGCCCTGCCAGTGGTGGGAGGCCTGGGCTCTTAGAGCACCACAGACACCCTAAGAGTTAATGCTGGGTTTAGAGTTAGTGCTGGGTGTGAAACTGAGATGCATTCAGAGAGGCTTTATTTCCTTCTCCCAAAGGGACTGCAAACACTGGATGGCTCCTTGAGCTCAGGAACCTGCTAGACTTGAGTTTTACTCATTTTCTTGTCACTACACCACACTCCAGCTGTAACTCAGAGTGCAGCCAGGCAACTCCCCAGACTCCTGCAAAGCTCTGGCTTTGTTTCTTGGAAATGTTCCCTGGAAAACTCAATCATTCAGAAGCACAACCTGAACCAGGTGGGCTGGTGCAGAATGAGCCCCACCACTGGCACTGGCCAGGCAGGGTGAGGATGCAAAAGCAGGGCAGGGACTTGCATCCCTGCTGCCCCCAGCACAGGCAGTTGTTACTCAGCTGCACAGCAGTAAAAGCAAGGCTCTGCTGCTTGCTCAGCTTCAGCTCATGCCATTTCACCTGGCTGGGGATGGCTGGATTCCCAAAGAGCAGGCCCAAGGGAAGGCATGGTGGATTCAGCCGTCCTGAAGGAGCCTGTAACCTGTTCATTTGTGAAAATGCCAGGCTCTTCAGAGGAGGGGCTGGGATTGGAAGTCTCTTTTGGTAGCACTGCCATGTTTACAGTGTATATGGACAGTCAATTTAACGTGTGGCTAATGCTGGGCTGGCACTGCTCCTCCATTTTTAGCCTCATTTCCAGTGGGCTTTGCCTTGGGAAGATCACTTGGGGTGCTGAACACAGGGACTGTAGAGTGCTTTCTTTGGAAAGCCTCTGACAGAAGCCCTGCAGCAGTGCAGCCCAGCTTGCTCACAGAGCTGGGTCCTGCATGGGAACCAGAGCCAGAGGGGCAGTAACACAACTCACTTTTTAATTTTTTTTTTTTGATCACTTTTGTCCTGGGCTGAATTTGAAAAACGTCAAAATGTGGGAATTATAAAGTAAAAGACAGTCCAGTCAGTTTAGTTGATTAATCTCTCCCTTCTAACAAAAATCACTGTCTACATGAATGACATCAGCTTGTCTGACCTGGTTAGCACAGCAGGTGGAGTGATTCATTTGTCACTGAAGGGCAGGTTCAACTTCTTAAACCTGGAAGCTGGTACTTCCCCTAAAATAATGAGTTATTGCAAAAAGTAAAATTACTCTGTATTTAACTCCAAGTGCAAGATAAGCTCTTGACAAGTCTCTAATTCCCTAGGCTGTGGTTTGCTACTACATTGTCTCCAGCTCCAAATGGCAAGGATTTACTCACAAGATTAAAACAAAACACTGTGAAAACATTTTTCCTGATTGCTGTAGGATTAAGAAACTATTGCAAAATATCCTTTTCTGTGAATAGTTACTGCCACCACTTAAATTAATTATCTCTGGATGTATGCACAAGCTAAACACAGTATGGGAAAATTCTTGCTCAATTCCATCATATCTCATGAAAACTTCTCCATGTTTTCACAGAAACAGTCTAAACTCTCTGAAGATAGACAGAAAGCCAATGTTGCCATGAACATTTGCATCAAAAGTCCTTGTTTAGCCAACCACAAATAGAAATAATGTCACTCACATGCAATCAGCAACATGAAAAGCCAGGATTTTGTTGCTTAAGTCCAGAGAGCCACCTGAATTTTTAGACTAATACTTCTAAATGTACTTTGTATTCTAATTTGTTCTTTACTTAAAATAAATCCTTGCAGGTCATGCTTTCATGGCCTGGGGAAGTTGCACCTGGAAGTCAGTGTGACACCAATACAGGAAATAAAAGCAGATGCCTCCAACTGCAGCAAGGACAAGGCTGAGGCTTGGCTTTGGGTCTGGGTGGGATGGGTGGGCTTGGCCAGTTAATCAGAGCTTTACTGAGTGACTGCCAAGGGCAGTGAGGGAACAAGGGCAGGGTTAAACCCTCGAGGCACAGCCAGGAGGTGTCACTTCTGTAGGCAGCTTCTGAGACACCTGACAACTGCTATTCCAAAGGCAAACCAACAAAATCAAGGAAAACGTTCTCAAAACCCTCTCTGAGCTATGGATAAATCATTCCCTACAATCAGGGCTCAGTATTGGCCAGGGAAGGACAACACTGCAGCCTCCCACCCACTTCATCTGCAGGGTGCAGTTAAGCACTGGGTACTGTATCTTTAACTGGAGATCAGGCAGGGAGGACATGGAGATGGCTCCTACTTCATCCGGTGGCTTCTCCTTCTGGCTTCACCATCATCCAGCAGTGACGACAGGAGCTGGTGGGCCTGGGGCTGCCGGGGTCCTCCTCGCTTGATCTTGATGCTGCTTCTCAGGGGGGAGCCCGGGATCACATCCTGTCCAGAGCCTGGCTCAATGGAAGACAAAGAGTCTGTAAGGAGAGAAAGTCATGGGAGAGCACTATTTAAAAGGGGAGGCTGAGGAGGACACTCCTGGGCCCTTCTGAGTGGTTCCTCTTTGGGAGCAGTATGCTTCCTCCTGTTTGCTCTCTAAGCAGGGAGCAGCTCTGGAGCTACAGGTTTGCTGCCATCACACTACATCTGCATTAGATGTTTCTCCTCTGCTCTGCCTGACCTCTCTGGGGTAAGTGCTCCTACTGCAGGGCCTGTTCTCCTTTGTAGTTTCATTTCTAAAGTGCTGTTCTTTTATTAATTATAATAATAATAATTAATAAATTATTAATTTATTACTGCAGCAGTGCCCACAGACGCCTGGTGTTGGAGGATGAGCTGGTGGTCAATGGGCAGTGATGCTCTTAGGGCTTAAGTACCATTTCACTCCTAGTAAAGGACATTTGGAGGCACTGAAAGGATTGATTGGAAGGACTGACCCACCCTGGGCTGCAGCCAAATCAGCAATAATGCTGGGAAGGGATGGTGGCTGTCCCTGCTCCTGCAGTGCCACCAGGTAACAATCTCCTGCTCTTCCCTGAGCTAAACAAATTAAATCTACACTGCTCTGGGCCACTCTTCAGCAACAGATACTGGCAGCTTGATCTGCCTCATCATTTCCAATGTCCCAATTTCTCCTTCCTTCTGCCTCCAGAGCTGGATGTTTGTGTTTCCCTGCCAGGAGCCCAACGTGCCAGCCTTGGTTGGATCCCACGAGGCAGCGTTTCTGTTTCCAGTGAGCTTTTGGCTGCTGGAGGATTTGGGCTCTGTCTGCTGGCACCAAACCCTGCCAAACAATTTGGGCTGTGCTGTGTCCTGCTGCTGCTCTCTGCAGCTTCCAGACCAGGTCAGCTCCAGCTGCCCTCCCAGTGCAGAGGAGAGGTTTGTTTGCTGGCATGTTTTGCCTTGTTGCTTGGGTGGCTGCGGTTTTGGAAACCACACTCAGTGGGAAGTTTCTTGGGAAAATGAGAGCATGGGATTGGCATTTCTGAGTGGGGTTTTAAAGCTGGGCTAACCCAGGACTTGTGGTCAAATCCTTAACACCTACACTGGGAACATGACCAGACAGTTGGTGCTGGGTGATTTAAACCTCTGCTCTGCCTTTCTGTCCAAGGAGGTCTGTGCTCAAGGAAAATATTTTTTGTTATTTAATGTCTTTTTCTCTATGTTTGTTGGGGCTTTTTTAACCATATACTCAAAATTGAACATAACTGCACAAGGAAAATATGCCTTATTTTCCAAGTTCCCTTTCTAAACACTATTTTTGTAGGCCTAAAATATGTGTGAAGTGAAAGAATGGAACTATTTCTAAGGCACAGAGTAGGAACACAATTATCAATACTTATGGGACAAAAACCACACTAAAGTCACACAATATAGGTGTTTAAATATGATCCAACCACAGTGCACAATTAAAAAAACATCCATTTTTGCTGATGCAGTTACACTGGTATAGAAGTACACATTGGTGCAAATAACTCATCTCCATCCCAAGCAGTAACAGATCAATACAAGTGCTTTGCTGAAATGACTGTTCCAAAATAACAGCAGCACATACCTTGCTGCTGTATTTCCAAATAGAATGTGAAAAATAGCTAAATCAGGCAGTTCTGCTGGGACAAGGCTGTGTGAACCCCAGTCCCAGGGTCTACAGAAGATTCCTAAAGAGCTGACTTTTTGCTTTATACCACTATAAATGAAGGTACAAAGTAAAAGCCAAAGGAGGCCCAGGCCCTGGGTCCTGTAAATACCCTGTTCTTATGGACTCTTCCAGGGAATACCCCCTTCCTTTCCCTCTTCCCTGGAGATCATCCCAACTGGCATGGATTTCTGCCTAGGAAATTGAGTGGGCATCTCCCTGGTACCTCCACCAGCTCAAAGCAAAGCAGCATAAAAATATTATTTTTCTATACTTGGAATGAGAATGTGAAGCAGGATTAGTGCAGAGGTAATGTCAGCGTGAGTGTGGTTAAATCATGGGATTGTGATTCAGGGTTTCCCAAAAATCCTACACTGTTGCTGCCTATTGCTTTTGGAAATAGCACTTGGGGCCTCCAAGAGCACAAGGCCACCGAGCAGAGCAGGCTCCAGGCCAGGCCAGCAATTCCATCCCAGCTCTGCTGACTCCAGACAGGGCTGGCATCCCATGGTGCTTCCTGGAGTGCATTATGACTGTGTAGTGAGGCACTGTCAGGACTGCTGGGCATTTTAGCTACTTAGCATTTCCATAGCTTAAATCAATATCCAAAGGCCACATCCCAATAAAAGTGGATGCTGATCTGAAGGGAGATGTGAGATGAGCTCACAAGTGAGGCCAGGAATGAGGTTCCACATGTCAAAGACAGAAAAGTGCTCTGGGACTTGGTCAGTGCCAAGGAACAGGTTTGCTGCTCACAGGCTGGGATAGCACAGCCAAACATTTTGCCTCTAACTGTGTTTCTGAAAGGGGAGAAACTGGCACAGCAGGTTTTGGCAGCTGTGAGAGAATTCTCAGCTGCTCCAGAAGGAGCAATCTGACAATAACCAATTCCTGTGGCAATAACTGACACCATACCGTGGTTATGGGAAGAGAACATTCTTTAAGGGATGATGTACATGCTGTACCAGTGATGGGACAGCCAACAGCCTCAAGAGATCACAAAAATCTATCTGAATGTAGAACATGTGGGACTTTCTTTAAATCTGACCCTGAGAATAGGTTTCATGTGAGTTATGATCACAAAATGTTCAGGGATCACTGATTTTCAGGTTGACATGGCAGCACTGTCTGGGTTTTCTCTGCAAAACATGGTGCTGCACAAGGCAAGAGCCTCAGTGGTGTTCAAGTCACTTGGAAGATGCTGTTAACAGGATTAAATGATCTGGCCTAAAGACTTGAACAAGCAGCTCTGTGGGAAGCTGGTGGATGATCTGTGCCACATGGCTTGAGCTGCTGCTCGTGACTTGGCTGCCTGAACTGTAACAAAAATCACTGTAAAATCACCTGCTACTGAAAGCCAGAGGAAGCGGTACAGCTGGTGGAACTCAACAGTTCTAAGCATCCCTAAGTCATGGTACCTAGTTTTGAAAATGTGGCTTGAACTGACACCTGCGAGCTCAGGAGACTGGGATGGTGTTTAAACCATCAAGCCTGAACAGAGCCCCATGGTCCCTAGAGGAGAAAACCTTAGCAGTGCTTACCATGAATTCCTATCATGTGCTCAAGGATTAATACCCTCTCAGCTAAAATCTTCAGAGCCTCTCGAAGCTGTTGGACACCTTCCCCCTGCAAGAAAGAAAACAAAACTAACATTGGAATGTGTTGTAGAATAGGCTTCTTGTCCATTCTGCTGCTTTCATAGCACCAAATTCTGCAGTGTGGATGTTTAAAAATGAAAAGATGTAAAAAAGGAGGTAACCAAGTAGGAGTGTAGGAGAAATCCCTATTCAAAGAGCTCCTCATGTGCACTCAGGCTGTAGTTTGTTGTTCTTGTCACCTTAGGTGTGGGCTTGAAGGGCCAAAGAGATGTTGGGAGGTATTTCAGGGATTGAGAGCAGAGATGTGAGAACTCCAATGCTCTGCACATGCAGTTTGATCCCTCCTTGGAGTTTGTCCCTCAGCAGGTGGGAGGGACAATAGTGAAGCAATTCCCAACCAGCTCCATGTGACAGAACAACCTCTGGGGACTGAGGTGTTCAAGAACATGGTGACAACCTGGCCAAGGAAACCTCACAGACCAGGATTTCTGGCAGCATTCAATTCAAACCCAAGGCTCACATCCCCACTTTTTGGACTGTGAACTCACCCCCTGCCCTCCCCAAAGCCACCTATCAAAGGGAATATTGCTGAAGGACAGCAAAGTGACAAAAAGGAAAGTAAAACAGTAGAAACACATCCTTACATCAGCGCCTTTGTCGCCTTCCTCACCCTTCTTGCCTGGTTCACCCTAAAACAAAGAAAGGGAAACTCCCTGAGGACCCCTCCAGGACCCCTTGGATCCCTCCCCACCAAAGGAGCAAATTAAAGAAGCGTTTCACCAGTAGAAAACACAAGGACTGGCACTTCATGCCAAGGACCAAAGTGCTCTCCTGAGCTTTTCCCTGGCTCCTGTCAGCTTCCCAGGAAGTCAGCACCACTTCTAACAGAAATGAACTCACCCAGGAGTGGCCCCTGCCATGGCCTGGGCCCCAGCAAGGCCACAGACATCTCACTGGGCTCCCAATGAACAACATTGTATGCTAAACCACAGATAAATTGCTCCTTTCCCCCAAACATGCACAATTTTCATCTTGATTTGGAACAGAAAGGTCCTCCATTCAGCTTTCATTAATTAGTCACATCACTTTCTGCCTCTGAAGATGCTCATTAAGCTTTTCTTTAACAAAGAAGTGCTGTGAACATTGGTCTCATGTTTCTCCCCCAGCCAGGAAGTTCATGCACTTTCCAAAGAGCAGATGACAGGGAGAGATGAAACCACTCTAAGCTAAACATAAAACAAAATTAACAATCTAAAATAGATTGGAAAGGCTTGGGCTCCTCAAACTTGTTGGACATCCCTGAGGTATTTGCAAAGTAGAGGTGAGCACGGGAGGAAGGACCAAAGAAGAAGTCGTGTGAGTTGTATGAAATGATGAGGTGGAACCAAGGAAGAGAAATGAGAACCTTCCCATAGGCTCTGGGAGCTCTCTAGAAGCTGCCACCAAAAATCCCCCAATTTTCTCCACTCTCTCTGTCAGCCAACCTTCATCACCACTGGCTTGTTTCCACTGGCTATATGTGCTAGTGCAGACCTCTCCTCTGTGCATCTGCTCAGGTATTGCCAAAAAATCATTTGGAGACATCTCTTAATCTCATTACAGGGTTTCCAGCTCATCTTGGCTGACCAAGGTGCAGGAGGGAATTGAGAGCAGCTGATGGACTTTGAGCTGTGTAACTGTGCCCACCTTTGGGCTCTGATAGTGCCAGGAACTCCTGGGACCCAGGGAGAGCTGAGGGTGGGATGTGCAGGCAAAGCTCCCATGCTGGGCTGATGCCCTCCTCAGCACTGTGCTTTACACCAGGGGATGTTTCATTTGCAGGGGATTTGTTAAGGTGAGGGTGTCTGTGCAACAAATGTCTGAGCTGGGGCCAGCAGAGCTCAGCACTGAAGCAGCTCCAGGCCAGCCAGTGGCACCTGCAGTGCCAGGCACCAACCCCACCTGAGCCTGGCACCCACCCACGAGTGCAGCACTTACAGGAAATCCCTTAATGCCCCTCTCTCCAGGCAGACCTGCTTGTCCCTGTTGGAAATAAAGGCAGTGTCATTAGGAGATATTTGCCACTTGACAAGAACACAGTGTAATTTTTACTAGTGGAATTAAGATGGCTTAATGAAAAAACCTTACACTTGGGATAATGTGAAAAAAAAATTCCTCTCCTTTGACATTATCACTTAGAGACAGGAAAAGGGGGTTATGGTTTTCTGTCAAGTATCAGCTCCAAATCCCATCAGACTCTGGAGGAGCTGGGTTGGATATGGAGCTCCTGAGCTCAGTGCCCTCTCTGTAAGACGATTAGGAGGCTTTTTTGAACTTTCCAGCAGTCAGTTACATTATACCAGGAAGGAATTTGGCTGGAGATTTGTTCCTTACAAAGACACTGCATTCTCCTCTCTGGTAGAAGTGCTGGGCCACTGCTGCCCCAGCCAGAGCAGAGCCCAGGACTCCCACTGAGCACTGATTTAATCTGCTCCTGCTCCATATGTACCCCACAGCTACTGATCAAAACACAGGTACAATATTTTGGTTGGTTTGTTTCTTCCTCCTGCTGTGCTAATTTTCACATTGTTCTCAGTGAGGAGTTTTTGTTCTTTTTTTTTTTTTTTTTTTAAACAGAAACAGTTTGAACTAGTACCTGTTGGTGTGGGGTAGAATGAAATGCCATTGACCTGAACACCTTTTTTCCCCTTGTTTTCATCTACAATGTTGTTTTCCCACCCTGAAGCAGCTGGGATAGGGCAGAATCCCTGACCAGGAGAGCAGTTATAGGTTATTTAGTGAGAAAGCAGGAGCTTGGGAAGAAGAGGCAGAATGTAAAAGCATTTCTAAAAATCCATTCATGAAACAGCCATGTATTTCCCCTGGCTCTTTTCCCACAGACACATACAGCAACAAACCCATCCTTTTTCCCCCAGAAAAACTGCATCTATGGTGGCAGATTTCTGCAGTACAAAAGGAGAGCTGCTGGGTTTGTCTCCATCAAATTTGTATAAAACCAAGGGGCACCTACAGAACATTCCCATGGAGGACTGGATTCCTATGGAATGCCTTGCCAGCACCAGGAAAAGGCCCCTATGGACAGGGAGAGCTCTGGAAGAAAGGCCCAGTCTATCAGGTGCTCCCAGTATCTTCAAAGGCAAATACGTGGATTCTGCACTGGAGGGAGCAAAGCTCATAAAAAAAGCACAGGCAAGAGGAAAAATCACAGAGAGGAGCACAGCACCACACTAAAAAGACATAAACAGGCTGTGCTCCATGTCCAGGAGGAACAGAAAGGATGTTATCAGCTTAAAGGGGATCAAAGGATATTTAGGCTGGATGTTGGCAATATCTTTCATCCCAGGCCTCCCCAGCTGTTCCTCTGAAGACTGCCTGGAGATGCTGTGGAGCCTCCCTGCCTGGCAGTGCTTGGGATGAGCAGAGGCTGAGCGTGAGCAGCACACAGAGCTGAGCCATCCAGGGGCTGTGCTCTGACTGCTTCAGGTCTCTTCCACATCTGCTCTCTCTGAGATTAAGCAGAGAGAATGCATAATAACATTTTCTCAAATCTCAGTAGATGTTGTGAACCCCCCCCTCTGCTTTTCTTTGCAGCTGCACAGCTCCTCTGCTCGAGCCCTCATTCGTATCCACCAAACCCAAAATTGCAGCATGTCGTTGTCAAAACCAGCATTCAAAGCCACACTTACAAAAGACAAAAAGCACACAGAGCATCCTACAGAAATTCTGACAGAAAAAGCTGTCAGCTTCCCTTTCCACACTAATAGAGGATGGGCAGGAAATATGGGGGCTTTTTTCTATTTACCAAGACATTTTGATATTTGAAAATCTCATTTGTCCCAAACCTATGAAGACAGTTACAATTCTAAATCCCTAGCAAGGAGGGAATAAAACCAAATTCTAAGGGATCTGTCTGGAATGAATGAACACAATGCAACAAGATTTTGTTTCAAAAGAAGTGTAGTAGTAATATGGCATATTAGTAGTAATATTAGTTATATAGTTGACCACAAACTACAGCAAAATGTTAAATGAATCATTGATGATGAGTTTTATCAGTTTCCTAGATGGAAATGTGACACTTAGCCACACACCATACCCTCCTTATTTTTAGCTGAAAATAAAGATTGAATGGCAATGAGATGTAGTTGGCAATCTTTGCATCCATCACAGCAGTTAAGGTTTTGCTCTCTATCAGAATCTTGAATTCTAGTCCCAGAACTCCATCAATCTGCAATCTATTTGTAAAACCAAGTCATGCCCAAATTGGCTGAGCTGCACAAGGAAAGTGTTACAAAAAACGGCCAATGGTCACTCTGTCTTTCAGGGTAGTGTAAAAACAGGACCAAGCACCCAAAACTAAAATATAACAGAGATTTCAAAAGGCAGATGTGCCCCATCCTCAGATATCTGCTGCTCCTGATCCCTCAGGAGAGCTGAAACAAGCACCTGGGCCTGCTCCCCTTGCACAGTCAGGACAGAGGAGCAGTTTGTCTGCTGCTGCTTATTTGCATGAGTTTGAGCAGTCAACACATTGGAGCTCACTGATCTGCACTTGTCTGTCTTGGCTCTTTGGGCATCCCTGTTGTGTGCTGGTTGGAAGGAGGAGCAGGAATGCAGAGGAGGTTCTGTCATGGGGGAATCACCTACAGCCCCCACTCACCTCCATCTGTGTAACAGTAAAATGGCCCTTGGGAGAAAAGGAACTTGTTTCCCACAGCTGTGGCAGTGCAGCCACCACTGCAGACATCCATCACTTTAGAGGCTCCAACCAATATTTTCCTCCTTGTCCTTCTCCCCTCCTCTGACTCTCTCCAGGCTGGGGTCTCAGTGATTCTCCACAGCCCAGTTCACAAACCTAAGGGCTGAATTATCCTCTTCCACCTGCTCCACTCCCGAGTGATTCTGTGCTCCTAGACTCACCCAGAGATTTCAAAGACCATGAGCTGTTGGGAATTAAGCTGAACAGAAGCAGCCAAAGGCCCAAATGCCACTTTCAAACCCTTCCCAATGCTTGAATGCTGGACTGGAAATCTGATACATTTATACCCTTGTCAGATATTTCTCTGGTAGCTCCTAAATTTCACCAGTTTGGAAGTCACATTCAAACAGCCTTTTGTTCTGTTTAGTTATCAGCACTGGACAGCCCACTGAGGACTGAGGCACATAAACATTAAGAACATGACTTCAGTATTCCAAATATGTTAAGAACATCATTTGACCTGGAGAATGACTTTGGTTTAGGAAAAGTCTGGCGAGTTTTTAAAGCCTTAGTGCCACAGAAGGAAAGAGTCCAGTTAGACCTCTCAAAGCAGTCCACACTAAACAGCTTTGGCTGGTAGAAGTTAGTTGGTCTCCATACACCATGTCTTTGCTACCTGAATCTCTTTTGGGAATACCTGATTTTGCAAAGAATTCAACTCTTTCTCTGTACAGGAAACCCTTATCTTGGTTCTTGCAGAAACCCCAGAAACTTTGCATTTAAAGTTGGTGGTGGCTGTAGTCCCACTGTATCTGTGAGACCTGTGCTGTGTATAATTCCTTAGGCCTCACCCCCCAAATGCTGTGGGAATCTCTCTGTGCATGTAAAGCCTTACTCTCTCTCCTCGGTCTCCTTTGGATCCTTTTGGTCCAGGCTGTCCTGGAGATCCTGGCAAACCCTAGAAGAGATGCAGAGTGAGAAGGAATTAATTTCTACTGTGCAACCTTTGTGTAAGTGCAGTGAATACATTTCCCAATGATCCTCAACTCCTGAAAACCTCACACACCCATCAAGCAATTGGGCTGCATTCTCTTTCTCCCTCAAGCAAACACAACAGGAGCTCTGTTTGCAGACATCCTGAGCCCAGCACTTTCTGCAGATCCCTCTACTTGGGTCTCTTAATGCACTGCAGGCCCCTGATGTAACATTTTTTGGGGTCAGTATGACAGGACAGTTCTTGTTCTCAGTTACCAAGAATAAATTAATACACGGGTAGTATGTTTAGCTTAAAAATCCCCACTGCTTCCCCCCACTTCTTAATTGCCTCAGTGGGTGGCAGGAGCAAGCACACATACCTGAAAATTAATTGGATTGTGTAGTGGAAATTATTTTGAAGCTATTCACTCACCCTAATAAACAATTTTCAAATTAAGTCCAATCTCTGCTAATAATTTTACTCCCTGGGTTGAACAAATCTATAAAGCAGTCACCAAAAGCTAAGAAGGGTGCAGTGTCCAGATTTTTACTAATTGAACTGCTATGCAGAAATCGATCCAAAATCTTAACTTATCCACCCAGAGAAGCCACAGTTATTAAGCAGACCAAGAGAGAACAATATTGTTTGTTTATATTCAGCCTGTCAGCTCTCCTTCTCCCCACAACCATGCACAAGATGCTTTTTTTTCCATATCAAGTGACTTACATGTTTTCTTAGAGGCTGCAGAAGTGAGTCTGGAGCTCCCCTCCAAACCACTGGGGATTTAAGCCAGCCTGGTTAGGAATAGTCCCCCAAATCCCTACACCAGCACCCAGAGAAATGGGTTTTCTTGACCCAGAGAAATGAGCATTGCTGTGAGGAGCTCAGTGCCTGTGAAGTGGCCCAAGGAGGTTGCTCACATGTGATTTAAGGGTGCAAATGAGGAGCCTTCTCCCAGTTTCAGCTGGGAGCCAGCAGTGCCCACCAGCAGCAGTTGCTCCGTGCCTGCAGCCAGCCCCACCAAGGACTCAGAGAGCCAGGCTTGGTTTAGGAGGTTCCCTGGGGCTGCCAAATTACATAGGACACAGACCAGGCTTGGCCCAAACATGCACCATGAACAAAGCCCAAGTGTCCCTAAGCATCCTCTGCTCCTGACAGTTCTCAACAGCGTGTGGTGAGACAGGGATGCTCAAGAACATTGAATTCCACATTGCAAAAATAAAAGATTTACAGTGTGTGCTGCGTGTCAAAAAGCCAGACTCTGCTACAGAATCCACTTATGAATTGTGAATTACCTTGTATTTAATGATGTTAAACTGCATCTGTCATTTGGCTGCCAAATCTCTCACTGTGCTCATATCTATCTGGAGTTTCTCATTGTTCTCCAGAGCATTCCCTAATTGAAAGGATTCTGCTACACTGGCAAACTTTCCCTAACCTGTTGTCCATTGCTTCTTCAAAGTGGTTAATAAACACACAGGAAAAACCTTCTCTATTTTCAGTTCCAAACCTCTTATCAGAACTGAGTTACATGCCTCTATAATGTTACTTAACCTTTCTCTGTGCTCTCCAGTCATGTGGGATTCCTTTGGAAAAATTTGATGCTGCTGCTTTACCTCTGCATTAAGCAAGGTTCTTCCCAAAACTGAGTCCCTTTGTATCAGTCAGCCACAATTTGGAGTAGTTTGGCAGTTTCCTGTTCATGACTTCACTTCTTTCCATTTAACCAGCTTTTTCCATCCACATGAGTACTGTGCCCTTCTTCTACCATAAATTCTTTGGAGTTTTTCCCACTCCATTATTATCTCCCCACTCCACAATGTTTGTATCAATAAATAATCAAACTGATGGGAATTTGTGACATTTTCCTTGAATAGAAAGTGCTATGTCTGGAAAAGTAGGCTTAACACATTTACTGTGGTGAACTGGTGAATTCCCATTGATGCATTTTTGTCCTTTTTATGTTTTCCACAGGAAATGCAGTATTTTTCTATCACTATGTTAGTAAAGCCCATGTCAGATCCTTTGCATCAACTCAGGCCACAGTGAAATGTTTTGACACAGCAGCAGCATAATGTGTTGCTATGATTAAGGGAAGCTCTGGAAAGCACAACCATTTCAACCTCTCAGCACAACCCAGAATGAGAAAAAGGAATTAAATCACAGAATTTCATGGAGAACAAACCAGCAGATCTAAGATTACTCTCCCTCCTTGTGCAATGAGATGATGTTTCACCCCTGACCCCTCTCTGCCCTTCACCCCATAGCACCAAAGCACCTTACTTGTGATCCAGGGGCTCCAATGGGTCCTGGGGGCCCTTTGGGTCCTGAAGCACCTGGTGGCCCTGGTGGGAATCATAATTGAAGACAATTTTAAGGAGACTTAGAAGGAAGAACCCTAAATTCCAAAGGCATGCACTTCCTTTCATGTTCTGCTGAGTCTCTCAGTGAGTGAGAACCCTTCATCAAACACTGGATTACTGGACACCCACATCCTGACAGAATTCATCCCCAAGCCCTAGGGTGGTGTTAGAGCTCTGGGAGGAAAAGAATGGTGAAAACAGGCAGGAAAGATGTCAGTAACAGCCACATTTCCATTCCTTAAAATGCAACTTTTGAGAAAACTTAAACTAGATCCATAGAACAGCTACATGAGAGCAACACTGCAGGTGCTGGTGCTGGAACAATCTCAGGTGGCAAGGGAAGCCCCAGGGCTTCCCTTGGTTCCTCTGGGGTGTCAGAAAGCTGATGATGAACATGAAGAAGATGGAGTTTGGCTGGAGACAGGAGAGGCTGAGTGGGGCAAAGCAGAGCTATCTCTTGGTCTTCACTCACTGCAGTGGCAATAAATTAATTTAAAGTCTGTACCACAGGAGAGCTGCTTCCAGGATGAGTTAAACACCATCTAAACAGGTCAGCTTGTCTCACACAGTCACTTAACAGATTCATTCCTTTTGAAAAAATAATTATATCTCAACAGTAACTGTTAAATTATACCTGCAGATGGGAGACAGGATATTTGCTTAGCCTGAACTTAGCAATACTCCTCTCTGCTTTAGTTGTCACAACCCTTGAGATGAAACAATGTGGACATTATACATAAAGTACAGCTGAATCAGCCTCAATCATTAATGCACCATACAAATGCTTAAGTCAAAGAATAAAGGAATTGAAGGATAAATGAAAGGCCCTCATAATGAAAGGAGAAGCCTTTTCTGCAACTAATGGGAGTTCACTCCTAAATATGCATCATACAGGGAAGTGCTGACATTTGCAGGAATATTATCATTTAAGCCACCCATCAGCACAGAGAGAAAGAAGGCTTGTCACTGAATTTCTGTCAGATTCTGATTTCAGTTATACTGGTGAGAATCTGGAACAGCTCAAACTGGTTCCAAAGTCTTCATAGACACCACAGAGCCTCTGGCCAGACCCTGCTTGGTGGAGCTGTGCAGTGACAGGACAGGTTTGCAGCAGGGGGGAGAACAACTCTGCTCTCAGGAAGGAATCAGTGGACAACCCACTCTTAAAGACAGCTTTCAATTAGCCCCTTCCTCAAGATGAGTCCTGCCAAAGGTCAAACAATCAGCCACTACCAACAGATAAAAAGCCCAGTTACTTCTCGCCACCCTCCCAGTAAGGACCACTTCCCTCCCCTGCAGGCTCCCCCTGAGCACCCACAGCCCTTGCCCATCCTCCCCCCGCAGCCCGGCCCTGGCTGTCACCTGGTGGCCCCACGGGCCCCGGGGCTCCCCGTGGTCCGGGCAGTCCAGCCATGATGGTGTCGATGACGGTGGAGGCCAGCTGGGGTTCTCCATCTGCGGCACAGAGCAGAGTCAGTGTCGAGCCCGGCTGGGATTCTCTCCAAAATCCTCTGGCGCCTGTTGCTGGCCAGGGGCCGGCAGTGCTGCAGGATTTGGGCTCCTGGAGCACTTCGCCCTTTGCTCTCAAAGGGCTGCGACCCTCGTCCTGCAGAGCTGCTCATCTCACCCCTGAGAAGCCCAGACAAGCTGTCCTTCCTCCCAAAACCTTGGTGCTTTATGCACCTGTATATGTGCTGGGAATGGCTGACCCCAGACTGGCCATCCCCACCACACAGCTGGCTCCTGGCTGCCTGGCAAGGGAAGTAGGGATGTGGGACTCCCTCCTGGTGGCACCAGGGACCTGCTGAGCCTCCCTGGCAGCACAGCCCCCCAGCCCAGCCAGCCCACCTCGGCAGGTGCTGCTGGGGGATGCCCTGAGGTCCAAAGATGCAGGAAAGCACAAGGGATGGGTGTGCTCTGCCTCCTCCATGTGCTCAGGAACTTTCCTGCCATTTATTTTAGGTGTTCAGCTGGGCAGGTTCACTGAGCTCTGGGAAAGGGAGAGAAATGGGAAAGCCAGCAGCAGGAACTGGAGGAGTTTTGTGCTTTTGCACATTTTTCTCAGTTCTCTCCAGTCATGAATAAAACCCAGCAGCCTGTAGCTGTCCATATCTTCCCTCAGCCTGGAGCCAAAAAGGTTTCTATTCAGTTGGCAGCTGAATAGAAAACCTGTAACTATAAATAAAAAAGCAACCCTCAGTATTTATTGTGATACCAAAAACATATTCAACAACCCTGTTCCCTATGAAGCTGTACTGTGGCACACCTGTGATCTGGGGAGGTACCTGATTACCTTTTATCTGAGCACCCCACAGCACATTAGGACAGTGGTGGAAACCTGGGGCAAAATTCAGTGAACAACCAAGACAACATGAACATAAAACAAGCAAGGGAACCCTACATCCTGGTGCTACCAAGGCTAACAGTCCACTGTCCTGACCCTTTGCTGTAGGACCAGAAACAAATTTCCTGTTTAACCTGGATGAAGATGTTGGCTCCTGGTCACCAGGATGGCAAACCCTCTGAAAATCCCACGTTTTCCACAGCTGGAGGCTGCCATACAGGAGTAATGTCCACCTCCTCCTGCCCATGACCTCAAGCTTACTCATGTTTCCTTCCAGCCATCCCTGTAACTCATCACAGTAAAATTCAGGGGAACCCTGTGCAGGAAAAGGCTGAGAATGTCTCACTACAAATGTCAAGTGACACCAGGAAGGTCAGAAGGGTGTTTGCTTACTCTGCAGAGTCCAGCCCAAAGGTCAGAAGGGGAACTCTCCAGAAATTTTAGCAGACACATTGCAAAGCCTTCCCAGCTTCTGGAGCGTTGGCAATGATAGAGAGAACTTCCAAGCCAGTTGTTTGAAAGCAGTTCCCAGGGAAAGCTGTGCAATGGTTTTGACTGCCAAGGATGACAGGATAACTCTGCAATGCCTTCCTGGCAGCAGGACAGCACAAGATCCAACCCAGATCCCCCTAAGGATCACATTTTGTCCCTAAAGCCTGAATGCAAACAGGTATTTTATTTGAGTAATCTTTCTAAACCCATTCATCTTCCCCCTCCTCACAGCCCTGAAACAAAACAACTGAGACTCTTCATGTTCAGGAGGAAAGGTACCCCAGTGAAGTGTGTAATCCAATTAATTTGAGTTTTATTTGACCATGTCAAAATCCATCATGGCTTGGGAGTAAGATGAAATTGGGAAATAAGCATCAAACAGCAGTGAAGGCATTAACAATTGCTGAGCCTTTTGTTTTTAAACTGATCAACAAAATCAACTGCACATCCACTGTGAGGGGCAGAGGATGGACTGCAAACAACCAGGGTTTAATTTCTGCTGGAGGTAAGCCTGGGATAAAGATTTGGGTTACAAAATATTCCAGCTAAATGGCACATTATTACAATGACAGAGTTACTCCCACAAATCCACCCATCCTGACATTTGACTCAACATTATTTATGAAAGGTGATTCCATGATTGTGACACAGAAGAGAGCTCTGATCAACAACCCCTGGGCTCAGCAGCTCCTGGCTGGCTTGGGCAGCACAGGACTGTGGCACCTTCCTTCCTCTGCTGCCTGGCCAGGCAGGACTCACTCAGACCCAGGTTTCCTTCTCTCATCAGCTCTGAATGAAACATACTGTGAATGGAATGGGACTGGAGTGTGTTCAAACACAACCCTCATGTGTTTTTAAGGGATTGCCTCCATATTCTTGTAAAGCAGCAGGAAGAACTTGAATCTCCTTATAAACTCCCTTATAAACAGGGGGACATTCTGGGGCTCTCTGCAGCTGGAGACTGTTAGAGCAGCCACAAAATAGCATCAAATGGTAGCAGGAATCTTTCCCTCTCAGCCATCTCCTGCACTGACCCAGGCTCTGCTGGGCTCAAGAGCTGGATTCTGTTTCAGTGCTCCTGGATACCCCGAAGCAGCAGACAGTGCTTCATTGGCGAAGACCTTGATACTGAATTTGCTCCAGGAGATCTCCAACCCCTATCCAAGCCAAAGGGGAGAGTGAAACCAGTGTGACCTGGTCAGGTAGGAGCACCTATGTTCTCTAGAAGGGACAGAGACACTCTGAAGCAGCCCAGAAATGCCCTGAAGGACACAGTGGAATCTGCCCAGCCAGAGCAGCAAAGGCAGCTCAGGGCACACTATGAAAGGACTCAGCTTCCTCAATTCCTTTCCTCTTCTCCTTCCCCTTCACTTCCTCTGCTCTGTTCTCCTTCCTCAGGAAGGGCCTTGCTGGCAGCAGGCACTGGGATGCTGCTGCACAAATCCCTCCCCCTTATCACCACTGACATGGTGGGCACACAATCAGCCTCTCTGCCTCAGTTTCCCCTTGCTCTCCCCTCAGGCTGCCCAGGGGAGTGGTGGAGTCACCATCCCTGGAAGTGTTAAAAAATGTGTGGCTGTGGCACTTGAGGACATGGTTTAGTGGTGCTGGGTTGATGGCTGGACTTGATCTTGGAGGTCTTTTCCAACAGAGATGATTCTATGAAAACAGGTTAATTTTATTTCATGTGTTCTTTGCAGACCTTCAAGATCTAAGAAAACAGCCCTCAGGAGTGGGAGCTGCATTCTTTTCTCTAACTACTCCCTAGAAACCATCAATGTTAGCACAAGGAATAGGTCTGAGCTGGCTCTAGACCATGTACCTGATCACTCACTTTTAAGTGGCAGGGAAAGTGAGAGATCCCAGTAGCAGCAGCCCCAGCAGTGGGGAACAGCAGCTCAGCTTCTGGCTGAGGGCTAAGGTTTCTGACTAAGGGATAAATTCCCCCATTATAGCCTTGATTTGTTGAGACAGGATGGAAATGAAGTAATCCTGTCTTCATTTTTTTATGCTACCTGATCTGGAGGGAGAAAAATGGGACTGTTTCTTTTACCACAGCACAGGGAAACTGTGAGAAAATATTTGTCTCCCCATTCCTGGCTTCTGCCTTTGGATAAATATTGCCAACAGGAACTTGTTGCAATTAATGAGGGCACAGGCATTAACCATGTTCAGGCAGAACCAAAATCTGTATAATAACAATAACCAGCTCTCACATCTCATTCCCATTACCAGGAATATGCTTCCCTCTGCTGTCAGCAGCTGGAATTTTGCATTTATAGTTTTCAGATGTGCTTCTTTCAAAACAAGTAAATACATTTTAAATAATCTAAACAGGATTTACAAGGCTAAGTTTTACTGGTGGCAGAGGATCAGCTTTCCACCAGCCTGTGGGAGGCAAAATGGTAAGAAAATAGACTTGATATTACCAGAACCTTGTCGTGGCTCCATAGATAACTCATACTTGCAGCTGGAATTGTATTAAGAAAAAGTCTCATAAAGTTTTGGGCTGCTTCTTCTGCCAACCAAGAAATCCACAGGCATGGAGGGAAGAATGCCTAGGGATGCCCAGGGATGTAAATGGAACAGTCAGCATCCCCTCACTGCTCTCAAGTCCATGTGGCTGCCCAGTGCTGGCAGACATAATAGAAATAATTATCCACCATTTATCCTCTTCCCATTTGGGCACAATACTGAACTCACCCTTCTCACACATCAGCTGGGAAGGCTGTGCAATCAAAGCCTTTATTCACTTTTTCATTTACCCACTACTTGATAAGAAAGAGTTTAACTCAAATGGTGGTTGGAGGGAAAGGGCAGCAGCAGCACCCAAACCATCCCTGGGGATCACTTGGAATAAAAGGCAGAATGGCCCCATTTGGTGTGACCCTGAGAGGAGTGAGGTGACTGTAATGCAAAACTTCCTTGTTCTCAGGCTGATGAATGCAGCAAGTTGATGTGTATTTTGTGAAAATCTTGGTATTGAACCTCAGTTACTCATCCTGCCCGTACACCCTGAGTAACTGAATGCAAAATTGAGCTGTTAAAGTTCTCCCTAAATTAAAAATACATCTGTTCACTTTTGGGAAAAGGAGTCTGGAGAGGAGAGTGGGTGGAAGGGAAGGGAGAGCTTGAGATAACTGTCAGACATGGGGAGACTTAGTAATCCTTGGCTGTAACTAAGACAACTGAGCTTTGAAGCTGGACAGGAGCAGCAGAGCTGGGGAAGAGGCACAGCTGAAGTCTGGGGGAGTGGAGATGGGAGACCTGACAGAGCTGGGGCTCCAGGAGTTTCCAGACCAAGAGGAGACAGCTGAGCTCTGCTTCCTCATTATTACCTGCCAGCCACACAGGGCTGGACCAGGAAAATCAAGCCCAAATCTGAGTGCATTCCAATCCAAGTGCAGGATGTGCCTTTCCCAGAAAGCCTTTTTTTGCCCTACACAGCACAAATCAAATTTGATTTGATTTGTTCAAATATAATTTTATATTTTTTAAATCAGCATAAGCACAAGGGTTTCCCTGGCCCTCCTGTTACAGTGAAGGGATAAATCATGGTGTCAGTCTGGACTTTCCAGTCCATAATTCTGTGTTTTGTGTGGATATGGGATAATGTGGCTGCACCAGAAACACAGGTGGAAGAAGCATTTGCAGGGACAGGGAAAGGCACATTGAACAGATGTCCTTGTTATAATTCCAGAACTTCTCTGGTCCTTGCTGACTCCTGAGCAACCCTGGCAGTCCAACACCACAACAGCGGCACCAGGAGGGCTCCAACCCCACAGCTGTGGTGCAACAGCACCTATCTGCCACTCTGGATTCCTCTGGCCCTTGCCTCTCAGGTGATGCAACCTGAGCTCTGTCATTTCACCAGAGACCCTCTTCCCAGCAGCCAGTCCTGATGGAAGCTTACAGGACACCAAGTTGCCTCCCCAGAGCTGTGATGAACCTAAAAAAACAGAGAACACAATCCTCCAAACCCTGCTCCCACTGACAGCTTAGGAGAGCAGGGACTTTGTTCTTCATTTTGGAGAGGTGAACCCCCTGTAACTTCTAAGATGTTCTATCTTGAACAGAACTTCTAAGAGACCCACACAATGCAGGCAGATTGTCCAGCTGCTCCCAGGGCCTGGCACAGCCTGGCAAGGAGGCTGAGCTGCTCCGTGCCTGCCACTCTGCTGATGCCACAGGAGAACATGGGAGGGAGGAGGAAACTTACTTTCTTTTTCAGCTGTGGGCTGGAGTGAGTAGAGAACTCCTTGCTGGAAGGTAAGAGGGAGGCTTGGGGTGGCTGGTGGCCCTGGAGGACCTGGGGGACCTGGGATCCCGGTTTCTCCTGGAAGTCCTCTTGGTCCTTGAGGTCCCAACATTCCTGTGCAGAGGCAGGAGAAGATGTGTTAATGCCTTTGGGGATGTGCTAATGATGCTGTCATGTACAAAGGCAGCAAGAAGACAAAGGATTTCTGCCCTGAACTGCAGCTGTGGGAATCAGAGGAGTGGGGAAAATAGAAACAGCTTCCCAGTTTTCTTTTTGTGTTTAGCATCCCCTTCTGCAAAGGAGAGAGTTTGACTTGGCTCAGAGGTGCTGCCTTTGAGCAGCACAATTGCTGAGAGAGTGAAATCTCCCCTCTCCCTGAGGCTGAGAGAGAAACTACAGGCAGCAAAGTGTGAAATCAAATCTTCTTTCCCTCCAGGTACACCTGTGTCACCTCCCTGCCAGGAAAGCTGGGAAGCACAAGGGAAGCAGAGTCAGTCCAGGAGCAGACAGATCACATGTCCTGTGGGGCTGCAAGGCTCTCGTTGCAAACCGAGAAACCAAAAAAGGCAGACACATCCTTGGCCAGACTTTGGCCACTGACAGCTTGCCAGAAAGTGCCAAAAAGTGTTCAGGGCTGCTCTCACATTTAAGGCACAGTCAGAGTTTTAAATCTTACCTGAGCTCAGGCTCACAAGGCACAGCTTTGTAGACACAGAGAGCACAGAGCCTGAGGTCTGGCACCTATTGTGCAGTATTGCCTTCATCAAAACATTCAGGAACGCTTGGGGAATGAAGAAAGACTCCTAGCTCAGGAATGGAGTGTTTTCTGAAAGAATGGCCTCATAACCTTTTCCCTTAACATACAAAAGCATCATTAGTTTGACATCCTGGCATCTGACAGCTTGACACAAATGGTGGAGGAAAAAGGGAGTTAAAACAGGCACCCAGTGAGAGGGTTAAAAAGGGAATGCTCTGCTCCAAAGGCTGACAGGTCACAGGCTCTTTCTTACAGCTCCTGAGCAGGATGGGGAAACATGATCCTGCTCTGCAGCTTTCTGGGACAGGCTCTCCCCAGCTCCACAGGAAATCCTAGGGTCTGTCATTGCTCCTGCAGGTGGTTGCCTGCCCTGGGAGCTCCTGGCTGATTCCAGCTGCCAGGAGACTCACTGGAATGGATTTGATACCAACTGAAGATGCTCAAATCTTGCATGTTTGGCCTTCTCTGAGCTGCAGTCACAGACAATTTGTATGAAGTGAAACATCTCCTGTCACAGCAGCACTGCCCTTCTCCAGGACTCACCTGGTGGCCCTGCTGGGCCCCTCTCACCGGGTTGTCCCTTCTCTCCTTTTGGCCCTGGTGGTCCTGGGAGCCCAGTGGGTCCAACCGGGCCTGGGGGACCAACCTGTCCTGGAATCCCTGAAAATGTTCAGAAAGGAAATTAGCTGGAAGTTAGGACACTGCCAAGGTCAGAAAGGCTTCAGCAACCTCGAAACCAGAGGAGAGGGACTCAGTGGTGCAAAGGGGGAGAAGTGCAGAGTGCACAGACAGGGAGACACTGCTGGCAGGGGCTCTTTGGCAGGTAGGCCAGACAAGCCAGACTGCATTTTGCTTCTTTCTTCAACCCTGTAAGGAAAAAGCACATTCCCCATGCACAAGACCCTCCCCAAAAAGTCAGCAGGATGTGCACCTCCAGCTGGGATGTGCTGGGCAGAGCTACACTGAGCCCACACTGTCCCCAAGGCCTGAATGGCTCTGGGCAGGGTCTGGATGTCTGTGCTGGCTTCATCCAGACACACACAAACTCCAGGGCCATCCCAATGTACCAACACACACAAAACAGATTTGCCAAAGACAGTCAAACTCCCTCTTGCTCTGTGTACATCACCCAGAGGTTCTGTATCAATGATGTTTCCCTGTTCATTCATCTCAAAAGGGCTCTGTGCTATGCACAAGTTTTTTCATCCCAAAGTGACATTAATTCTCCCCACTTGAGCAGGGTGCTGAGCAGGGTTCCAGGGTGACTGGAAACACCAGCAGCAGTGATTGCAGCCCAGTGGGATGTTTCTTGGCAAGCCACTCAGACCCAGTAAGCCCACAAAAGGTGCAGAGGCAGCATTAGTGATCTCAAAGTAACTTCTTCTGGTGACTTTTAAATAAAATCCTAACATTGTTTTGCCCAGACTATCAAAATAATAACAACACTTGGTAATTTTATAGTGCTGTTCAGAAGAACACTGCTCATCTTGGGCTCACATGGAGAGACATTTAAACACTGTGCAAACAGCACTGAAGCTTTAATGCCCTGGAGAGGTGGGTGAGTGGGTCTGTCTGCTCAGAATAAGTGCTAATGGTTACAATAAAGGCATCAACTGCCAGAGCCAAGAGAGTCAGAGGTTCCTGGTTTCTGGGGTACCAAAGGCTCAGAGTATTTGAAAGCAGTGGCAGATGCAAGCTCCAAAGCCAGAGGGAGATCAGGATCAGTCCAAAGTTCAGCATGCTCTGATTTCAGATTTTAGTCCATGTATTACATATGACCACAACACAGCAGAGCAATTTAAGGTTTGGTCATTCAGGAGTGTCTTTCTCCTTCTCAGGTATCAAGAGAGGTACTGGACCCCCCAAAACCAGTGCCAGCAAAATATTCTGCATATGGGGGTGGAAAGCATAAATGGGAATGGAGAGAAGAAGAAAAGGAAAGAAGCTGGACAGCATCTTCCCAGCTGGTCCCAGGGAACAGGCAGCTGCAAATCCTGTGAGCTTTGATGTGATTGTGCTGCCCCTACATTTGGATCCAGATCCCAGCTCTAGATGTGGGATAGCTCACCTGGGGTACAAAACGTTGTCACCCCAGACATTCACCCAAACCCTTCATTTCTCAGAACAAAGCAACAATCCCCCAATTTTAGACTCCCTGGAAAGACTCCCCTTCCTCTCTTCTTTTTTCCATTTTGGAGAGATGTCCAAACTGTTTTTTCTTACAAAAATGAAATCTCTCCACCTTCAATCCATGATGAAACTGGGTAGACTGAGGAAATTACATCTCTCAATGGCTTTGAGTAGGAGTGTGAACCTGTACTTTTGTTGCATTCAGTCATCAGTAAAGATCTGATTTGAGTATTGAACAAGAAATTAAGGCCAGGTTTTAATTTGGATCAGTTTGCTTATCCACAGGACAAAAACTGCAGCCTTTTCTATGGACAGAAGGATGGATCTTCCCTGGCAGGGGATGCTGTCCTGGGATGCCCAGGCAGGTAATCAGGAACCCTTCAGGAAAGCAAGAGCATTTATTCACAGCATTGGAAACAGCTTCTACCCCTAAAAAACCCCAGAACACCTGAAACTTCACTGCAGCAAATTCCAGCACAGAGGAAAGAACAGCAGAAACTGTTCTGCAAGCACAACACTCTGTACTGCTGAGTGTGGGTCAGAACATTCCCTCACTTGTGTAATCACCCTCAATCCTTCAGTCCAACCTCATAACTCAATCCCATGAAGTCCTGCAGACCAGGAGCAATCATTTCCTGCAGCATCCTCAATCCCACTGCTGCAGCAGAGCTTTAGGGAAACTGGCACTTCCTTCCCTGGAGGGGGAAAGGCTGGGAGCAGCAGCACTGGGGGATGTGTCAGGCAAGTGCCCATACTGGTGACAAATGGTGTGACCAGCTTCAAAGAGACAAGTGCAACAGGGGGAATAAAGAGGGAAGGATTCAGGGAAAAGGGGGGAGGACAAATCTTCAGCTGGCATAAATCAGCTCTGCTGCTGTGGCATTGCTTCCAGAGAGCTGAAGCCCGTGGTAAGTGTTTATCCTCCAAACAATATGAAGCAAAAGATCACAGGAAAAAGATTTTTTAAAAGACAGAGGGTGAGTAATCTACTGCCCAACCAGTAAACCCAATCAGATATGCAGAGACTTGGATTTTCTTCCTGGATCTGTCATTAACCTGCAACACACCATCTGCTCTCCTCCTTCCCCAGGGTTTTCCCTGTACAGCAGCTGCTCTGTTTATATGGAGCTTAGGAAAGTGATGCCCTGAGCATCCCCAGAGGCTTCTGGTGCCCCTGGCAGGTCATAGCAGTTAGAGAAGAGTTTTCTCCCATCACTCAGGACATGCCCTGCTGGCTCTGGCCACATGTGCTTCCATGATTTGCCTCTCCATCAGACTGTGCTGTCCATCCCTTGGGTGCTGGGGAATTAATGTCTTGGAGGTGATAAAACTGATGTTTGGCCTCTCCAACCAAAGCAGCCCACAATCAGATAAAACCAAAAGAACAAACTCAGCCTCTCTATTTGTGAGGCTCCAAAGGCCACAGGACCTTTCTGCTTTTTGGGATGTTAGTACAGGACTGGGTATAACAATGGTTTGTGCTCTGGAAGAGAAACAGCAGAAACTATAAACTTACCCTGTGGTATCAGCTGCTCCTCTGCACCCCTGTGTCCTTTAGGTTCTGTTTAAGAAGGATAGGGTAAAAAAAAAAACCAAGAGAAAAAGGAAAAAAAAAGAATAGGAGAAAAAAGAAAGATATGAAAAATTAGGTCTCTTGCTGCCAACTGGCTCAGCCAGAGTATATATATTATCTTAATACTCAGAAAAATGTATTCTGTTGATTAACAAGCTGATCAGAAAGGCCAGTGGTGCAGCTGTTTCAACAGCACTGATTGCTTTTAAATGATTGTCTATTCTCAGCCCTGTCACTCACAGAAGGAATAACCACCCTCATAAACAGTAGCAAGTTTTCCTGGACCTCAGCCTGGAGAGGCATCAGCCAACCCAGAGCTGTGGGGTCATCCAGAAACACTTGCAGAACTCACAGCATCCTGTCCATATCATCCACCTTTGAGCCAGGCCCCAGCATCCTGCCCTTGGTCCACCCAGCTTGGTGGCATGCAGGGGAGGGCTGGGATTTATTTTGGCTGAACACCCAGAAGCAGGGCAAAGTAGGGAATGTTTCACAAAAAGCTCAGGGGAAGGGATTGGAGGGACAGAGGCTCAGCTTTCCACAGCCTCAAATCACCCAGGACATTCAGGCTCGACTTCCACCTACTCCAATATCCCACATGATGAAAGATCTCCTGAGATCTCTGTAAGAGAAGCTGGGGGCAGCTTCGAGCAACAAGTCATGGCACAGTGTTGAAATCATGCAAAATGGGCAGTTTCCCTCCATCCCCAATTGTGTGGAATTCCCTTCACTCCACCAAAATCCACGCTGAGTTTTTTTGGCTGGCTTTGAATAGTGGACACAGACTGGTGTGGGGAGGGAAGGAGGCCAAATATGGACCCACATCCATGAAATATCCCCACAGCTCTTTAGCAAAGCAAGTATTTGAATCCCACAGAGGCTGGGTAGGGGCTCCAGCAGGCAAGCACGTGTCAGTGAGGAACTGAACTGATTATTTCTCATTGCTGAAAGACACTGTCCTGGCTTGAAACGCTCCAGTGCATTCCTGATTCCTTTATTATGCCACAGTCATTATTCCACACCAGGTTAAATCAATCAGGGCCAGAAAAACAAAGGGTAACAGTGAGCAAGGACTACACCTGGTAGCACACACACAGCCTGGAACCTGGCTGACACAGCAGGCTCACACACAGCTCAGACATCACCACCTGCTTTAGGAGGTGACCACTGGTGACCTGCTGGCTTTGCTGCAGGGGTGGGAGGTGCTGAGCCCATAGGCTGAGCCTGATCAAAGTGCTACAGGGAAGCTGCTCTGCTTGGCAGCACTGCCAGAAGCCTGGGGGAGAGGCAGCCACTGCTCTGTGCCCAGCAGGACATGACCACGTGTGAGGAGCCTCCACGAGGAGAGGACTTGGCATGGAAGGCCCAGAGTCAGCAGCATTTTCTGGGCTGACTTTGGTGCAGCAAAGTGCAGGTGCAGAGACACTGCCACAGCAAAAATAAATGACATGGAAAAGGCAGAATGAGCATATAATGGACACTGGGGGAAATTGCTCTAATTCAGTTCCTGGCAGCTGTGGCTGTGGTTCTGAAAATTCTTTGCAGAACATATTGTTAGTGAACCTCCCTCCATGTTGTGGCATCATGTCAAATCATAAACAGGGATGACATCTGGACTGTTTTGGTTGCTTCAAGTCTGCTGCAGTCAGGAAGGGCTGCCATAATAAACTGCTTGGGCTGAAAAAATGGAAAGACAAAAAAAAAGAAGAAAAAAGCAAAGTAGGCCCTAAAGAACTGCTCTGGGAGCAAGTAAAGTAACAGACAGACAGGGCTTTGGAAGCAGAGAGCAGGGATCTTGAAAAAAGATGCCAAGGTCGAGAAAATTCAATGCATGGGGATCTGTCTGGCCAAGTGGGCTCAGAGGGACACTTTCTTACAAGTGTATTTTTTTATCACACCACAAGAGGGATCATAAAACAGCCCATCGTGTTTATGGCAAATTTAGAAAATATAAAGCAGATTGCAACTGATGCTGCTATTCATGGGAAAGTTTTTTGTCCTAATAAAACCAAGAATGACCTGTGCCATTCCTCTACCCCCAACACTGCTCCCAGATCAGGAAATGCTGCATTTGGTGCTCAGTAGGTCAGGAACTGTCCCACTGTGATCCTGATGGCTCTCTGGAGTTTCCTCAGGAATGTTTTGATGTGTCCAGGCCTCAAAATCCACAACCTTTGGACTTAAAACAAGCCCAGTGAAACACACAGGCAGGCACAGTGGCCCTGCTGGGGTTAACAGAACTTGAACAGAGCCAAATTCAGCTCCCAGCAGATGTTTGTGCCAACAGAAATTGAGGCTGCCACAGGCCACCACAGCTGGCAAAATGCAGAAATGAATTTCTTCCAAGGACACCCCTGCTCTGCTCTGGCTGAACTCAAGGAAGGGCAGAAACCTCCCAACCCCTCTCCTCTGCAGCTTCCAAGGACAGAGCAGACCCAGACTCCTTTTTAGCTACCCCAAAGGCACCTTGTAGGCAGGATGGGTGATTTGGTGAAGAGCAGGCTAGGCTTACCAGCAGATCCCACGTTTTTCCTCAGGACAGTGCCAGGGTTCAGCAGGGGGAAGGCATCTGGCAGCAGGTCATCGTACCACGTGGCTGTGGTGCCAGTGATGGGCAGGTTGTTCTCCAGGGCTGGGCTCCTCTCTGCAGCCTCCAGCAGCAGGATCTGCACAGAGCAACGTGGTGAACACAGACAAGGTCAGCTGGCTCTCAGAGCAAGGTGCTCACAAGCCCCAAGTTGTGGGTTCAGCCCCCAGACGTGCCCTTCACTTAAGAGTTGGATGGTCCTTGTGGGTCCCTTCCAACTGAGAATATTCTGTGATCTGTGACCTGGATGGTTTCAGACAAGGTCTCAATTCCTGAGGAGGTCCTGAAACTGCTCTTCTTGCCAGACTACAGGATTTTGGCATAAAAACTTTATTGGTTTTAGGAAATCAGCATTAACTAGCTGCTGTGTTAATTGTGAGTGTGTCCCACACTCACCCTCCTTGGGCAGGACTTCACTGCCTCCAGAGGGACTCAGCCTCATGTGGGATTTTGTCCTTGGTGAGAAACATGAGACCAGGGACTGAAGCTGCTGCTGGGGACATTTCCACACAGCATTTCCCTGGTGTTCAAACCCAGAGTCAGAAGATCAGAAATTACTTAGAGCTGGGATGAGGTGAAGGGCTGTACCTGCAGGTCTATGGTAGCAAATTGAGGACAAGTACTGGTTGTAAAAGCACAAATACTGACCAAATCAAAGATGATGGAGAAGATGAAGTTTTTAAAGAGCTGAAGTGCTTTAACTCTGAAGCAAAAAAAGAAAAAAAAAAAAAAGCAGCTAATTTGCTCAAGGAGCTCTGCTTAGAAGCAATAGGATACTATTAAAACTTACAGCTGTTTTTAAGCCTTGAAAACACAATCTTCAAATAAACCCAACAGGCATCCCTGAGGTGTTTGGGCCATTTACAACCTTGTCTCCTTGGCAAAGTGACCCCATGTTCCCCATGTGATCCAGGCTCTGCTCCCTGCCCACTGGTAGCCTCCATCAAACTGGGAGCTGGTCTCTAACATGGGAACATTTTTCTAGATATGCTACACTGAGGTTTGTTACAGCATCATCTTTTCCTGTTTGAAAACCACCTAAGCAATACTAATTTAGGGATAAGGGAAATAAAAGGGAATATGGCTCAAACTTTCCACTAAATCCCTCGAAGTTTTAGCTTTTACACACTGTGTTGTCTTTACATAATGAAGTCACACTGCAATTATAAACGAGAGTGACTTGGCTCCGCTTGTTTGTTTTTAACTTGCAATTATTACAAGGTTTATCACTTCTTTATTGCAAGGGCTGGTGAGAGCCAGTACTGCAGCAGTGCCAGAAATGATGAACTTCCTGCAGAATGTACTGGCCTGATGGGGGTGAATCAGAAACTAATTAAACTGGGAGCTGGGTTAAGTGCAAGGGAACAGAACCTCACTCTTGTGAACAAGCAAAATTCCTCCTTTATTGCAAGGATCTTTATTTACAGATCCAGAGTCCTGCTTTCTGAGTACAGCAAAAAGGAGTAAGGTCACAATGCTTTTCTTCACCAGGTTTGACTGATGCCAGGCAGGAGGGAATCGGTTCCATCTGCTTTTTGCACTCTGTGCTCCTACCCAATGATTTATTCATCAGACTTTCCACAAAATGTGTTATCAGTTCAACAAACACTTAAGCATGTGCCTTACCATAACTGTATTTATCTCCCATTGCCATGGGACTCAAGTGTGAGCTGAAGACCTTTTCTGAATCACTTCATTTTATTTATTATATCATCCTTTTACTGCCCCAGCAAACACCTGGACCTTGCCAAAATGTGCTCGGACAGAGTAACCCTGGAGGTGGCAAATCAGAGGGGCTGCAGCCAGGGCAGGGGTGGGAAGCTCCTGCTGTGAGGAAGGGGCACACAGGGGCTGTCTTGGACAGTGTTCTGCAGAGTTGTGGGAACAGAGATATGAAATCACTGCAGCCATGATCAGGGCCCAGCAAAGCACAGGGGCCCGTGGCCCTTGCGGGCGGCGCGAGCACGGCTCTGCCGAAGGTCGCATCTGGAGTGGAACGGCTCCAAATCATTTTTATGGGTGATAATAAAATGTGTTACCACATAATCAACACAAAACAGTGGCAATGGTATCATTTTCATTAAAACAACATGTTTTAAATGAGCACTCTGCTGATAAATGCTGTAAAAGCTGTAAAGCCATGCACAGCATAATCCAGCATGCGCTGTTATAAATTGACTATATATACTTTGCAGTCATTAAGGCTCAAACCATAGTAACAAGTTTATTTTCCCTGGGCACAAAATGATAGAGGTCAGGAAGTCTCCAGACTTGAAATTGCTGAGAAATTCTAGTTTTTATGATTAGGACTGAAGAAATGCCCAAAAGAAATAAAGCAGAAAGAAGAGAGCTCTTACATCCGTGAGATCCACAGAGCCAAACTAAAGAAGGAGAAGCACAAGGGATTTAGTCACATTCAAAAATCTCAAACTACACATGGCTCTTTCAACAAGGAGTGTCCTCTCACAGCTCACACAGCACAGAGCACAAATGGGCTCCTTTCACATTACTGCAATAGCACTGGAGCCATTCATCCATTTTCTGTCACGTTCTGTTTTTCTTAAGGCTGCCATTGCTGTAGTCAGGGGACTCGAGGAGAATTCCCACTTTCATTAAATAAAAAAAAAAGAAAGTTTTGAGCCCTCTGAGTAAACTGCTGGAAAATGATACCACAGAGGCTCACAGCCAGAAAGAAAATTAGCAAAATGTGCAGTGTATAAAAGTCTCAGTACTAAAATCCTGGTATTTTCTAGTCTATAGGGTTGAGGTAGAGAGAGGGATAACATCAAGGGAAGAGGTTTTCACAGGGAATCCTCATTGCAAGCAGTGCCTACCTGTGTTGCTGCTACAACTTCCAACACAAAAGTTCTGCCTCCATGAAGAATGGAGGCAGAAAACATCCTCATGCCACCAGATAAACGAAGTATTTCTTGCAGCCATGGGTGATGTCACTCACCAGCCAACCAGGGAAGGCAAAGAGGAGGACAACAGCTGCTGCCCGTGCTGCCAGGAGAGCAGGACACAAAACCCCTTTCCTCCCCACCTTGCAAGGTGCACTCTGAGCTGAAGAACAGCCTCAACTCTGCAAAACACTCAAACTTCTGTCTTTCTGTGTGAACGGAAGGAAAAACTCAAATCAGCCTAAATGGCTGTGCTGAACTGGAGCCTCTGGCAAGAGAGGTCCCAGCAGCACGAGGGTTTGTCTCTGGCTCCAGCCCCCATGGCTCAGACACAGCTGAGCTGGGTCAGGAGGCTGGAAGGGGCTGAAACGAGGCCACCTCTGCTGCCAAGAGCGCGCGGGAGCCGCGTGAACGCTCAGAGCTCAGGGAACCATCCTGCCCTGCCAGAGGCTGCTGCCTGCAGGGTCACCCGGGGCTCCCACACCCACCAGGCTCCCTGGCAGGCTCTGGCTGCTGCTCCACTCCCAGGGCTCGAGGCCTGGCCGTGGACCCCGCGCCGCTCCCGGCCCTCCATGGGGACACGAGCGTTGTGTGCCTGGAGCTCGGTCCCAGCTTACTCAACCCACCTCCTCCTTTCCCATTTGCCAGCATAAACTTTCTCAGCTTCAGACAAATACCACATTTCTTGCGTCAGATCAAAAGCCCAGGCCAGGGACAATGGAAACAGGAGGACGGGTTTCATCTTCTTGTTGAGATGTTTGGTGTCAAAGGACTTTTTTTGGCTTGTAGTGGCTTTCCAGAACCCTATTTTTGTTGTTCCCACTCATCAAAAGAATCTCACAAAGGCAGCCTCCTCCCATCATCTGTCCTCTGCTCACATTCCTGATGTCCTATAACTAGGTAGGTGTTAGAAACAAGGGAAGAGCAGCCAGGCTTCCAAAGATTTAAAAGTTGATATGACACGGTTCAGAAAGCTTTTTCTTTGGATAAAAATCCAGATGGATATTATTAATTAATAAACAGGGGATATTTGGTCTCTTGAAGCAGCAGTGGAATTAACTCCCTTCCATCCCTCTCTAAAGAGGAGAAAAAGACACTGCATGAATCCAGCTCATCAGCTAAAAATTCCAGTGTAAAGTAAGATTCCCTTGATCTTGTAGAGACACAAGCTGATTAATAATGGTAAATTGCATAACTTGTTGGACATACCTTTCTTCATAGCAAATTATTTGGCAATATAAGAGTTTTTTAATCATTCATCAAGATGGATCTAAACAGGGAGTTTTACAAAATGTGATGGGGAATGGTCTCTCATCAGTGAGGGAGGACCTGTGAACACAAGGCTCCAGCACAGACACAAGTGCTTGGTTTCAAAAGCCAAAAGACATCCAGGAAGCATCCACCAACATCTGAGGAGCTGGGTGCCCAGAGAGAACCTGGGTGACTTCAAACTTTAACATGTGAGAGGCTTTGGCCAAAGGGACAAGATAATTAGTGCATGGGGGAGTTCTTGTTGCATGGATAAATTGTAGGGGCAGCACTAGCTGATGTCATTGTAGTGACTCAGTGCAGAGCAAAAGGTGAGGTTTATGTCATCAGATAATGCATGGAAGACAGAAACATGAACCAAAGGCTTCTGTCAGGTAGCACAATTCTTGTTCTTTCTACAAAGAGTGCTACAAGATCTCCAGAAAGAGGATGGAAAATGCAACTCTTTCCTCAGCAAGCACCTACTGGAGGGGAACTAGGGCAGAGAAGACACAAAAGGCCAGGCTGCTCTCCCAGTTCAGACACAACACAGCCACTGTTCAGCACTCCTCAGATCCTTGAGGTTTGCTTGAGAGAACAGCTGGAAGGGAAGGATTGGCTGTGGTCCTGCGAGGCACCCGGGGAGCTCCTCTGAATGTGCTCCCAGTGGAATTTACTCAGCTGCTGAGGCCCCCAGCCTGCCACAGCTGGCACCCTGAGGAGCCAGATGTGGAGAGGATCCAGCAATCCTTCAATGCCCTGTACACAAAGCACACAAGTGAGCTCAGAGTGACATCAGATTCACTGTTGTGCCTTTAAAACACCTGATAAAAATACATGGGAGCTATAACCTTCCACCCTCAAAAGTACATCATTCCTCTGCCCCAGGTATTGCTGAGGCCTCCTGGGGATGTAGGAGTGCCATGGATGTGAACCCAGACCAGCCTGAGGTGAATTTAGCCTTGACCAAGTGCTCCCTGTGCCCAGCAATCCCTTTGGGATCAGCTCTGCTTCTCCCCAGGTGAGGAGCCCTCAGCTCAGGGATTCACCTCAAACAGGCTCAGATGCCTCATGTGCTCTTCTCCACAGAGCTCTGAAAGCTGCTGGGACAGAGCAGCATAAGGGAAAAGATGAGGAGATTGGGCCTTTCCTGGCTCACCTTAGTGCAAGCTGAAAGAAAAAGGACCCAAAGTCATTTCTATCTTACCATGGTACCTTACTTATGAAGCTCCCATAGAATTTCTGATTGGAATCAATTGGAACTTCAAATGTTTGGACACTGAATTACAAAATTATCTGAGGCCATCCCTTGGGCTCCTCACACACCTACCTTGACAAAACCTACTGTTTGTCCACAAATGTATTTGTCTTAAAAAAAAATCAAAGCTTGTAGACAGTGTTCCCAGGTATTAAACACACCAAAAGTATCTCCTAATGCAGACATAGGATTTGCTTGGCAAACTTAAATTGCGTGTCAGGAAAAGAGAATTTTGCAAAGTTATTTTATGGAAATATTAAATCCATTTGACTAAAAATGCCAAACTTGTAACTAAAAGACTTTGTGGGAGGGAATGGTGGACAAAGAGGCCTTTGCAGCCTTTTTGTTGTTCTGGCAAACAATTTACAGCATTGGCCAAACACATGGAACAGTCTTAGGGGACAACTGCTCCCTCAATCCAACAGTGATAAGAAATAAGGTCCAAAAATTACTAGACTTGGGAAGGAAAGGATTTGAACCATCATTCTGGAAGACAGCAGGATGCCCAAATAAGAGAAGAGTCAGTACCCAAACTGCCTCATCATCAGGATTATTGCAGATCAGCAAAAAACCAAGAGATGGATGCAAAGTTACACAAAATTCAGTTTGTCTGCCCAGTTTTGATTCATGGTTCCTCCTTATAAGAATCAGTTAGGAAGTTACATTTTATTCTGAGGGACATTTGAATCATTAACTGACCTACAGAAACTCAAGTGTTAAACTAGAAATTGTACAGGGATTGATTCCAGGTTGCTACTGCTCCCAGAAACTAGCCAGTTATTATATAGCTACCTGTGGAACAGCCCCAACTCTCCTTAAACCCAATGTACTGCTGGAGCTGGAGAAACACATTCTGCACAGAGCCATTAGGAAACCTTAGGGATTAATAAGTAAGACACCTTCCTGTTGAGAAAGGAAAGGAAATACCTGCTTGTGGCTATCACTTACAGAACATGGAAAATCCATGGAAGTCCTTGAAGTATCAAGCAACTGCTCATGTCCACGCTGCAGAGCCAGAAGCAGCCTCACAGCCAAGCAATTCTGGTTCCCCTCCCAATCTCTCTGCCATGTCATTGCACCGTGAAACATTTGCTATCTTCCAAATATTTCTCCCCTACAGCAGGGAATTGTTTTATTATCTATCAGAGAAAGACAATCCCCATAAAACATCCCAGACAGCTGCCAGTATTTCATGTAACTGCCTGTGAGAAGAGGGAAATACAGAAACATTTCATACAATGATCACATTAAAACTCCCAAGTAATGATGTTTTACCATCCAAAGACATGGGTAGTGAAGGTGCTGTTGGTAATCTCTCCTAAATAAATGGGCTGATTTCAGAAAAATAGCAATGAATTGATCAAATTCTGTGCACTGTACAAAGATGTTCTTCAAAACCTTTCAGAATCTTCTGTGTGGGGAATCACATTACAAGGATTGTTTTCATGCAAAAACTATGCATGTCATTTATCAATCACACAATGAATCAATCAGACACTGGATATGTAATGCTATCTCCAGGCATTAAACTGTAAGTGAAATGCCACAAGCTTCACGAGAGCAGTGTCAGGAGATAAGGCTGGGTTAGATCAGCTCAGATCAAGCACTGTGCTCCAACTCCAACCCAAACCTGGGATTAATATTGTGCTACCCAGACCTCTGTGGTGGTGCTTACTTAGAGAAACTGGGCGAGCAAAATGAGTAGAAATTTGTGTGCAGCTGCCTGCAGCCCTTCCAGCTCTGCCAGCCCCACCTGCAGCCCTGCTCCTTTCCAGTTTGCCTTTCTACCGTGGGCAGTGCTGTCACTCCTGAGGTTTGTCTGGGCTCAGTCCTGTGACACAGGAGGGCAGCACCAGGCTCAGGAAACTCAGGAAGGGCTGAACACACTTCACACTAAGGGGCCATGCTGGCTTAAGTGAAATGTTTGCTATGAAATAAAAGCAGCGTTTGCTCTGCTGTCCCACCAACAAGGCTCCCGTGGGGTCAGGAGGTGTTGTGGGGATAACTAAGATGTCACAGGAGAGAAAAAGGGATTGGCATGTTGGGGTTTGGGGAGAGGGTAGTTTTCTTCCAGTCCACACCATTTCTTGCCCTGGACCCCAGGCTGGTCACCAACCTCCCTGATGTAGATCCTGTGCTCTGTGGATTTCGAGCTCAGCACCATCAATGAAGCTTTCAGAACTCTGGCTCTCTGGGTCTGGTGTTGAGCACACGAACTCCATGCTGGGGAGACAATGTCATAGCTGGAAACAGAAGATGAGGATGGAACCTGATTCCATCTGCCTTCACCTCCCTCCCTGCAGAAACACCTCCTACAGGCACAAGGACATCCTGGAGCAGCACTGAGGAAGGTGTGAGGCACGTGAAGAGCAGGTTCTGCTGCAGTTGAGCCATGGCTCAGCCTCTCTCCTCCCCAAGAGCAATAAAAGCACTGGTCCCTAATGAGTAATTTTTCATTCCATTTGCTCTGTGTTTATTTTAGTTTTTCACCTTCTGATCCAAGACTCATATTACTAAAATCAGAGGGTTACTTTTATTACCTCATTTGGGCACTGATCTTACAATTTGGATGAACCAGCTCACCCTTGTAAAAAGAAAGATGAGACCATTGCTGGTTATATCCCCATTTTTAGTGGGGGGCTGCTAAAAAACCTGAAGAGGAGTGGGAAAAGAAGAAACCTCAGGCTGGTCTTTCCCACTGCATTCCCCTAAGCTCACCTTGGTCATTCTGGGCTGAAATTCTAAAGAGCAAAAGCAGCAAAGCACCTCAACTTCAGCTCCCTCCAGAGGGAGCAGGACTGTGGCAGGAAAAGCCAGCTCTGCTTGTGGGGTAGATGAAATTCCACATCTGCCTTTGTAGAACAAACCTGAAAAAATCCGGTAGGAAACAGCCTCTGGCACTGGCAGAGATGTGTGTGCCCATCCCATCCCTCCTGTGTTCCTCAAAACAGCTTCAGGTTGTTGTGGTGAAAAGAGACATTACAAGAAGACAGTATGGACAGCTGAGAGACACCTTCACATCCAGATCACCCAGCAAAGCAGGGATCTTCCTCCAAAATCCAGAGCAGGAATGCAGACAACACCAAACAAGCATAAGCACCTTTGAAATGATGCTGGCTATTGTTGAATAATAACAACTGAGTTCATTAGATTGCTACAGAGATCAAACTGAACTTAAATTAACCTTGAGAAAAGGGGGAATCAGCATATTTCTCTTGTGTACAGCACCAGCAGTCGTGTACTGTTGCTTCATGCTCTGTTTCATTGCTACAGTCAATTTTTACAAAGCATCCACAGCTTTTCAAACAAAGTGGAAGCCAAAAGATTGATAAGGACCTTGCTGGACTGTGCTGCAGAAGGTCTCCTTGCAGAGACATGGTCTTTAGTACTTCAAAAACGAAGGCAATAACTCATTTTCCTCTGTAAAAGTAAACCCCTTTGATGAACCTTGCTCCCAGCTTGGGTCTGTGTGGGAGAAGAGAGAAGTCAGAAGGAAAGCCATCACAGCAACAACACGAACTGCCTGACTGCAGCACTAAATCAGAGACATCACACACTCTGCCTGACTTCCCAAAGGGATTTGGGCAGGTGGAACCTCCTTCCCCCTTCCCAAATCCTGCCAGGCCCCAGCTGAGGTTGCCATCAGTCTTTACACGTTGCTACCCACACAAGCTTGTGCAGCACAAGCCAGCAGAGCAGGGGGTGATGTCAGGACAGTCTCTGGTTGTCCATTTCCAGTGAGCCAGACAGAGAAAATCCTGGAAGGCGAAGAAAGGTACAGCTGGCCACAGCCTGGGAGGGAAGGGCTGATTCACATCTCTCTGAGGCCAGGCCTGTGTCTTTCTTGGATTCAGGACTGCACACACAGGGGTCACTCACCAGCCCCTCTCTCCTGCCCTGCCAGCCCCTGCTGCTCAAACCCAGCTCCCTTTTGTCCTCTGCCTACACCAGTTGTTTCCACTTGAACAATCCTGTTCCCCAGAATTTCATTCCCCCCCCCCACCCCTTCATTTTCCTGTAGTGAAATATAACTGTGAAGGCTTTGAGGAGGCTCCAGACTTCATTTCAGCACAAACAATTCCCAAATTACCATAATATCATGTACTGGCCTCAAAAACACCACACAACCACCACCTCCCTCCACAAAGGTTTCTCCCTAAATTCTTTTATGTCATTGATAAGCATCAGTTAATGAATAATAACAGCAGTAAATGCCTTAAAGGGACCAAAGCATGATAAGTAACAGCCAGGAGTGGGCTGTCACAGGAGGGGCCACAGATCAAAGGGGAATGCTGACTCAGCTGCTTTGTTGCTAGACTGGAACAATTTGTCTGAATCCCAGTAGGTAGAAATTAAAACTATTTGTAGGGAAAAAAACCCAAAACCTCCACAATGTGAAGGTCTCCCCATAATATTTGTCTCCACTAAACTGTGAGAGCCTCCCATCCTTCAGAAAAGGGATAAAAAAGCAGGACTGGATTGTACTTGAAGAAATACAGCAGAGCAGAGGGAGGGCAGGTATGACAAGCAGAGACAAATAAAGGTGATGGTAACACAAGGCATGGTATTTCTGAGGTCTGAGCATTATTTTGGAGGAGATGGACTGAGGCAGGGATGCAGCCACATGGGAAGGGGAAGGGAAAGAGCAGAGCTGGAAGCAAACAATGTCTCTTTTTCTGGGGCAGAGCCACTGTTATGGAGAGAAGAAGAGGCACCTGATTTCTCCAGGCCTGCCAAATGTACATGTTTTTCACCAGAAACTCTTGGAAATTTTGGTCAAACAGGAGAATAAAGGCAGCTCCTTACCTTGGCCTCCAGCGTGTTCAGCCTCTCAGTCATATCAGCGAGCCTGGTGCAGTTCATGCATTCTAGAGAGAACAGAACACAGTGCTGTCACACTGCCAGGGGCTGTGCATATCCATCCACAGCTTCAGGCTGATCCCTTTGACCCAAGCCACATGGAAAAGTGAGTCAAGATCAGTTAGGGGGGAAAATAAATATTCAAATCCACTGCACAGGTCACCAGCCACAGCCACGTTACATGAACCTTGTTTGGGGATGTTTCGTGGGGCAGAGTGTGAAATTAAGTTCACAATATGCAGAAGGCAGATGAAATAAAAATCAGTTTTAAGACTTTTCATGCTGCCAGCCAGCATGACCTGCTGTCATAGGCAATAACACTTGTCCTGCCACTGGTGCAGGCTAGTGTGGCACCTGCTTCCACCTCACAAGACACCAGGCTGCACAACCTCCACTCCATTAAATACTCTCTCCTCTACTATTTTCCTGATAAAATACCAAGGAAGGCAATGAATATACAAAATGCCCATTTCTGTGGAGTCCTGCTCCATCCCTGGGCTCCCAGGCCATGTTACCACTCCCAGACAAATGAGACAAAGCATCCATCTCAGTGACAGCCAGGAAATCCAAGGCAGCTCCGAGGGCTGATGCAGCCCAGAGCTGCAGCATGAAGTGGTTTTCACCTCTCTTTGCTGCAGAGGAGCAGCAGACAGTGAGCAGCCACCAAAGGAGTCCTGACAGGAGGCCTCAGCAAGAACAAACGTTGCCAGAATGAGCTCTGAGTGCAGGTTAAAGTTTGCTCCCTCCAAAGGACGTTCCTTATCTAAACAGAAAGCCTGCTGCTTTGCCTCTGGTTTCATCTCGGCAATTTTAAAGTGAGTGAAGGAGGATAAAGCCCTGAACAGAGATTTAATCAACAAGGCCCTTTGCAGCAGAGTGGAACTGCCCACTCCCAGATCTCAGAGAAGCTTTCCACACTGCACCTCTCGCCTCTCATGACTTCTGAAGTCCAGAAGTTCTCAAAAAGGGAAAATGATTTGCAGGATGAAGCACTTCAGAGGATAAACCATCCATATTCTGGTGATGAATCACAGCTTATGTCCCATAGAGGAGAAATACATCTCTGTGTGTGTTTTGTGCTCCTTAAGGGCCAAAGCCTGGTTTCATTGACTGGCCATGGAAGTATTTAACTCTGGTGTTTCCATAGGGCTAGGAATGCTGACCTGTAGTTCCTGAGCCCTGAACGGACTGCTCAGGTGCAGCTGAAGCTGCAGGGATGCAGAGGATGCTGGAGAACCCAAAGCTTCCCTATGGCCAGGAATAGGTGAACGAGGATTTTGGCCTGAGTGAACACCCCAACACTTGGGCTCAGCTGTTCCCCCCAGGCTCTGTCCCCTGTTGCACAAGGCCCCCCAAGGGACCTCTCCAGCCTCCAGCCCCAGACACTTGCTGGCTTTATGGAGTACGCTGCATGCCCTGGCAGCTCTCAGCCACACAAAGATCTCAGTGCATGGCTTGGAAGAACAGGAAGCTGGGATGTTCCACCCTGGTGATTTACAGGCTAAAAAGATTGTTTGAGTGCTAACAGCATCCCACTGCATCCACTTTCCAAAGGAATTCTCACACTGGCCCTCTATGAGGAGCTGTGTAGCTTCCCAAAGGAGGCAGACATAGATCTTTCACCTCATAATACACAACATTTTTGCAGACAAAGCATCTGATGCTTCAGGAACACTCAGACGGAGGGATTTTCTCACAGGTCAATACTGACATGGACTTTCTTTTACCCAATAGCAAATAACATTTGTTTATTTTTATTTTCTGCAACAGAGCTTGGGCAATATTTTTTGGCTTGAATTGACCCATGAACATGCAAGTGCCATAAGTGCACTATCCTGTGGGGAAGGAAATGGGTGAGGTTTGTTTGGTCTGGATCTGCTTGTGGTGTGTGAAAAAGGGAATTAGTTTCTGAATGTAACTGGCTTCAGGCTTTTGATCTTGCTCATCCCCACAGAAAGATAAGACTGAATAAATCCAATACTCTCAGGAGCCAAAAGACGCATCAGATGTGTTACAGAGCAAATAAAATACAGAGTCCTGTTCTCCCTTCTGCTGGCTTGCACATATTAGTAACTCCCACAGGTTTAGAGAGACTGATTTGAATATCTGAAAATCATCACTGCATCTCTGAGATGGACTGACCACTTAAGGTCCCTCTGGAGAGCTCAGCTCACAAAAAAAGGGTTTGTACCCCGCTGTGCATTGGGGTGAATCAACCAGCTCTCCAGGGGAAGGACAAGGTTCAGGGACAGGACCAGTCCAGCAGTTCTCTCTGCTCTTGAAGAGTGTCTCAAAGAGACCTCTCAGGTGCATTTGAAACAGAAAAGGTTTGATCTAAATGGGCAAAGTGACAGAAGAGGAGACAAACCAGCAGTGTCACTGCATGGGATATTTGTACTAATATGATCTTCATGTCATGAAATAGGCAGAAAACACAGCCTGGGTCAGAAAGAGAACTACTTAAGTTCAAGCTGGATTTGATCTCTGATCCTTTCTGTTGTGAAATGCCTGGAAACCCAGATCCACACCCAAGGTACTTAGACTGGGCCCAAAAGACATTTAAATAATCCAGAAAGTGGATATCCTGATGCAGAAGATCTTACTAAGGCAAGAGTCCTGCCAACAAATCCATGTGACATTTATTTATCTGACCAACAGGCAGACAAGGCTTTCAAACGCAGAGATGAGTGCTGAGGGCTGCAGTGCCAGACACTCCATTCAAAGCTCCCTCCCAACACACCAGGGACCAGACTGTTCAGGGTCTGGGGTCCACATCAGTCCTTGCAGAAAGCCTGAGAATGGTGGTGACAAATCAAGCTAATAAATATCTTCCCTAACCATGATGAACTGAAGTATTTATTGTCTATACTTGATGGCTGGCAGTTCCAAGGCCTGGGAGAGTGAAGCTGAATTTTCTGATCAGGGTGAAAGCAATTTGTGTTATTAAAAAGAGCTTAAGAATCTCACATCAATATTTCTCATGGAACAAATATAACACTGAGGCAAATGCACACACTCTGTGACCTGGGACTGCAGAGCAGACGCTTTCCATATCTGCAGAAATCCATCACTTGTTGCTACACAGAACCACAGTTTATTTCCCTTCTACTCCTAGTTGGCAGATTTGTATTTTTCCAGCTAAACTCTGAGAGAAAGGAGTTGTGATTTCACTCCATGAATCCCAACCTCAAAACACATGGTAAGATTTGTTTTAGAAATATTCCAGCAGAGAGGATAAATAATTGAGATAATGAACATGAGACAGTACCAGCATATTCCATGACAGCCAGTCTGTCTCCTCAATGTCTTGCAGTTACTGTCCCAGCACATCTCTCCCTTCCCATTCCTCCTTTCAACTGGAATGCAACTGGAGGGATGGAAAATTCTAATGCAGAGGAGACGTGGAGGACTCCACACACTGGAAAATAACAACCCAGGTACTCTGTACCAGCTGTGACCCCCTCAACCCTGACAAAAAGGTTGATACATTCAACTTATCTTAGATTTATCTTAGATTAAAGATGTTGGCAGCTTTGCCAACAGGCATCAGATCTGTGCCTGAGCTTCCAGTCTAGATACACCCTTGTGAGTGACCTAAAGCAGTGAATGATGACTTCAGGTACCTTGTTAACCTGGCACTCCTGCTTTGTGTAATTCCATTATTAAATAGTTGCACACTTCAGCTTCTCAAGCTTGAAAGCCCCACAAGTCTTCAAACTTCTCACTCAAATCCTAACAAGAACAGTGTGGTAACAGCCTGATACCAACAGGACTCTAAGGATTTCAGCACAGTTATCACAGTGGCACTGAGGGCAGTAAAAGAAGAACCAGCCCAGCCTTCACCTTGGGGCCACAGGTCAGTTTTTTGTGAAAAGGCAAAGAAACCTCTTGGCACCTCTGCCCCATTCCTCCACTCTGACAGCCCACGCTCATTTGTACACCCAGAGTCTCTGCAGAATATTAAAAGAGCTTTTGGTTTCCCTACAACCAGATGCTCAGTAGATATAAATTGCATAGCTCAACTGAAGTCAAGGGATCAAGGCTCTGTCTCTCTTTTTCTTGATGGATTGCTCCAAAATTTGTGTTTCAGAGGGGAGGTGGAGGAGGTGGTTTATAGCATATGAAAGGGGAGAGAATTCTGGAATCACAAAGCCTTTGTTTAAACAAATAAAGTCTTTGCAGTGAGTTTTTTTCAAGACCATATTTTGCTATTACAAGAAACTTCAACCTTGCAATGCAATGGGGCGTAGCACACAGGCAGGCTCGGGGACACGAGAATCACATCTGCAGCTCATGCTTCAACCTGCTCAGACTCCAAACAACACAGTTCCCTCCTCCCAGGCTCACTTTTCTTTCATCCATTCTTAGTTTAATGTAAAGGACCTGGGTCAAAGGATGAAAAAGGACCAAATGTAACATATATGTAGAGAAACAAATGAAATAACTTGACTTTTGTGACACAACTTGCCTGGCAGCTCTTCTCTCTCCATCTAATCTAGTCCACCACTTCCATTGCGTGGCCATGCATAAAGAGGACAGGCTGGGTTATCCCCAGGGCAGGGGAGCAAACCAGAGCTGCCAACAGCCCATGCTGGAGCACTGGGAAGGCAACACCAGCTTCATAAATCTCAACACAGTAGCTCTGACTGTGCAGCAACTGCAGCATCAGCTCTGCTTGGAGCAGCTCCTGCACCACTGCAGTCACAGCTCGGGCTGCACTGCCCTGACAGATCAGTGACACACAGCTCCAGAAGGTCCAGTTGGAAGAACATTTTGTCTGTCAAAGTAAGCAGGAGACCAGCTTTTCTCAGCAGACACATTCCCCCCGAACAAGTTCAGAGCAGTCTCTGAGCAAATCTGGAAGAACTCAGTTAAATTCACCCAGTCAACCATGTTTCTTTGCAAAGAGAAAAGGATGAACTCTAAACTCCCAAGGAAAATAGGAAGCACCATTAACTCAGTGAGCACCCAGGATCTCATGCACTGATGTTTCATTTGACACTTTTGAGAGAAACCACCAGACCACTGACCCCTCCATCCCCTTACTGCCACACACATACACACACTTTAGCCAGAAAAGGAACGGTGACACTTTCTGACACTGGCACGGGAGGAATTTCAAGTCAAATTCCACAGAAGAAACATGAACACAGATCTTCTGTGCCTACTAGGTGGCCCTCAGCTGGGGGACAGCCAGCCTGGGCTTGCATCTCCACCTCTCTTTAATTTGTGTGATTTGACCCTTCCAGCCTTTTTACATGGTTACTGAGTTTCCTTAAGTAGTTTATGTTCTGGCCCTTTGCAAAAGCTTTCGCCAGTGCTTGTGAAGGATAGCAGGCCCAAGCCATAAATCACAGCCAACCTGGGATCTGTTTTTTCAACACATTTCCTCTAATGAGAGTCAGATGTTGGCTAGATAGGCTTTATTAATTGTGCTTGTTTAGAATGGTCCATGTGTGCAGCTCTGCACCGGGGTTGGAGCAGTGAAAGGCTGACAGCAGGCAGGGAGGGGATGGACGCCTCTGTCACCCAGTAGCCTCTGGCCTGAGGAGCAAAGGCTCAGGAATCAAAGGTCTGGAGAGCTGCAGAGGGGAAGGCTCTGGCCCTAGCCACAGCTCCAGTCCCAGTAAAGCCAGAGCAGGAGCTGTTTCTGCAAGGGGAAGCTCTCTATTTTGTTTAGTGTAGCATCATTAAGACTCCACTGCTCTGTTTACTGCCCTGATATTTACTTGCTGTGTGCAGAATCATAGAATATCCTGAGTTGGAAGGGACTCAAAGATCATCCAGTGCAGCCCCTGGCCCTGCACAGACCCCCCAGCAATCCCCCCCTGGGCATCCCTGGCAGCGCTGTCCAACGGCTCCTGGAGCTCTGGCAGCCACGGGGCTGTGCCCATTCCCTGGGGAGCCTGGGCAGTGCCAGCACCTCTGGGGGAAGAACCTTGCCCTGATGTCCCTCACAGAGCTCCAGGCCGTTCCCTCAGATCCTGTCACTGGTCACCAGAGAGGAGAGATCAGTGTCTGGCCTCCTCTTCCCCTTTTGGCAAAGACAGTGGCAAGGGAAGGGCCCCATGGGCAGGGGCTGTCAGAGCCCTGATGCTGGGACAGAAAGACCAAGTCACTCAACCCAGAGAAGAGCTGTGCACTCAGAGCCTTCTCTTCCCAACATTTCACATGTCCAGCTGCACAAAATCTGTGTTCTGGCTGACCTGCAAACATTGCATGCTCCAACCTGGCCACAGCCTCACCTTTCACCCTGCATTTACACACCACTGCCCTTCTGTTCGCTCAGGAGTGGGACTTGTGATCCTTGAGGGTCCCTTCCAGCTCAGACCATTCTGTGATCCAGGTTCCAGACTGGGACTGGCAGAGCCCCATGACATCTCACTCAGCCTGGCCATCAGCATGATTAAAACATCTCACATATCAGGAGCCTGGAGCTCAGAGAAACTTAAAGATGGTCTCTTTGACCAAAGAGGGTTTGTTCCTTCCCACAGTTTTCACATCAGGATTTTGCAGGCTGGAACATTTTAGCTTCACCTGGAAATTGTGAGTTATTAGGTTGCCTATCAATATGAAACAGAACACCTCCAGAATATTTTTGCCTTTTTACCTTCATTCCAGATAATTCACCATCTCTGCTATGAGACCCCAGTCACTGCCAAAACTCCCCCATTTGTAATGTCTCTCATATCTCTATTATAACAACCCTTACCCTTAACTTTACTGGCTATCTTTAAAAAGCAGCTCAGATTTCCTTTCTTATGAGAACTGCTATCTGATCCTTTTCGCTTGTAAAGCGTTCATACTTCATTTTTGTGTCTACTTTCTTCTTTTCCTTCTTAAAGAGGGAAAGGCTTTTATTTTTTCATAAACAAACAATAAAAGTTTTTTCATTATCATCATATTTGGTGACTTTGAAGTGTCTGTAAGAAAAACTTCAGCAAACTGAGTGAAAGGAAAGTTTACCACAAAATGCAAGTTACTCCAAGTTGTTGGAGCAACAACTACTATTCAAGAAGCTACACAAAATTTGGTACATTGTTTCCAGTGAAAAATAATGATGCAGTTTTTAAAAGTTTTGCAATATTATCTCTAGAGGTTTTTCATTAAATGATATTTCATACCTTCTGAATTAAATGTTTCAGCCCTATGTTCTGAATAGCATTTTTTCAAATCTCACTTAAATTAAAAATAAATGAACAAATTAAATAGTCTTAAGTAAATGGTTTAGTTTGGGTCAAAAGAAACAATTCTAGTTGGTCCAAACCCATATTTTAGTTATTACACTATGTCAAAACCTTAAAATTTTCCATTTCAGATTCTCCTAAATAATTTTGCTTTCCAATTTTTTTGATTTGGCAAATAAAGCCAAAACCCCTCCATTATTCACCCAGGTCTATTCTTAAACAGCTCACATCACTCACTTTTTTGTTTAAGATTTCACACATGCACACTCCCATGCCAGTCAGTAATTTTATCCATAATTCCTCTCAGCCTGGGGATTTGTGCTCTTCCCCATTCTGCTGGTGAGGCTGGTGCTCCATCAGCATTTGGAATTTGATCAGGATCATTTATTCACTGGCAACCATCAGCTGTGAGAGCCATGTTCAATCCATCTCTATCTGCCAGAGGAAGGTTTAGCAGGGAATGGCTGGGTTTTGATGCAACATGTTTGGATAGAAATGCATCATCTTTATTTTTACAAGCACCAAGGAAATTTCACTAATGCAGCCTGACTGAAGCTACCCTGAAAACAAAGATTTTACCTGTCCAGCATGAGTTTGCTAAAGCCTTGCTGCCTGGAGCTGCTGATCCTGGAGCTTCAAGTGATGCTGGTGACACTGGGGCTACTCAATAATTTTGATACTGCACCAAACAAACCCTCCCCTGGTCCACAGCTGTAGCAGGGCACGGCAGCAAAGCAGACAAAGCAAATAAAAGGACAAAAAATAAGAGCACAGAGGTGGATGAACAATATGTATCTACAAACCTTTCATAGCAAGACAGGGTGAACCAAAACTAGATTAAAAGTCCCCAAATTAAAAGAGGGATTCCACATATTTTCCAGCCAAGGAAGCTGAGGTCCACAGGGCCTGAGGCTCCTTCCCAGGGGAAAACATTTCTCCTACAGCTGGTCCAGTCCTCATTATGCCAAAATCCCATGTCTGATATCACCATCATCAAACTAAACTCATTTCTCCCTCAATCCCTGCTCTGTGACATGGAGAGAAGCTTCATAGGCTCTAAGCCCAGCAAAGAACACAGAGAAACTCCACTACACTCAAAACTTCATCTCACACTGAGATGGTTTCACATCCCTTACAAACCAGACTGCCTTTCCCTGCAGGGAGAAGCAATCAGGGGGAAAATGCAGTCAAAATATGGTGCAGTGTAACATGAAGTAAGGAAGCAGACAGGACAAAAGGAAACATTTGAATCAGGCTCACCATGAAGTCTGCAGGGACTCTCACAATATTGGTTCTGCACCTGTGTAACACAGGTCAGGGAATCTCTCACAGTCTTGAGCCAAACAACGTGTGCTGAGCTGGGGTTTGTGTTTCATAAAGACACTCCAGAGCCAGACAACCAAGGTTTTGTTAGTGAACTGCATCCAAAGTTATCCATTGGATAGGAAATGTGCATCTTGTTTCCAGTTGGGATTTCTGACCTCAGATTCTACCCCTGCTTTGTGTTTTATTACCTGGGGCTGCAAAGCTGCAGGGCAGCTCTAGGGTTGGACACTTCCTCTCTGCACAAAGTCCCTGTAACTCACAAATGTGTGACATTCAGGATGATCAGTCGAGCTCTAGTTATTCCTCATCCATTTAGCACTGGCTTCCTTTAGCCAAGACCAAAAAATCGGTTGAAAGACCGATAAGGAAAACAACTCTTTAAGCCACTGAAAAGGATGGTAAAAATTCAGAAGAATTTGGCTCCCTGAACATCAAAATACTATGTCTGCACATTCTTTCTCTAGCAAATGCTCAATGATGAGGATGATGATGGTGATGATGATGATTGTTATTACTACTCTTGCCAGGGGCACTTTTTCAAAGGTTCCATTTCCCATGTCAGCATTTCAGCCTCAGGTTTCTCCCCACCATGGTTTGTCATTCTCCCCCATGCCTGGGGCTCTGAACGGCCCCCACAGCCTTCATCCAACACCCCTGCCCTGCACAAGGCCAGTGACCACCCCTGAGCCCTTGGGAGCTGGTCTGAAATGGTTCAGGGGTACAGAACACCCCTCAGGGACACTCACTCTGCCTAATGCTGCTCATTACCCCTTGCTGACCTTTATGTAAATCCCCCTGAGCTCTGCAGCGCTCCTTACAGATCTGAGCAGCAGGAATAGGAATCCTTTCCACATTTCTCTGCAGCTGCGATTTTGTTCTCCAGGACACCCAAGACACTGGGGTTTCAGGGGATGCAGCAAATCCCTCACATCCTCTGGTCTCCAGAATGTGAAGAACAAGGTAACACTTGCATCCCAGTAGTGGTGAGCACAGAGCTGTGCAAAGGACTTTTTGTTTGGGTTTGTTTTCTGTTGTTGCCTTGTTAACTTCTGGGTGAAGAAAAATTAGTAAGGGAAATACATGCTTGGGCTTAGCCAGGCACATTTCAGTTTCAGCTTCAGCTTCAGATTTTTAACTCTTCTAAAGAAGCTGCACCTCCAACTCATTTTAAATTGTAAGATCAAATGATATTTGTAACCAAATGTTTTCCAGGATTTCTGCATTCTGTTGTTTGAATCTTAAATTCACTAAACCCTTCCCAAACATGGGGATCTATCCACTTTCTGATGGGACCAAGCCTTTAATCACCATTTGCCTATTTGCACCTTCTCTGACCTGTGACATGACCCAAGAATGAGTAGCACTGCATGTCCCCTATGAGATTCATGCTGGTGGCAGTTTGAGGAGCTCCCTTTTGAGGTTCTAGATGATTCCACCCTGAAACTCTCCTTAAAAATGCCTTAAATGGCAAGTTTAGACCCATGAATGAGGGCCCAGCATCTGGAGAGATTTCTCCTGAAGCATGGCAAGCATCGGGTAAAGCTGGGTGTCAGCCAATCTTCTCTCCCATGCCTGTCACCCCACACACTCTGCCTCAATATTATGTTACTCTTACAGCTGTGGAGGTTTTGACAATGAATTTTGACCCTCCCTCTGTGCACTGATGAGGAATGGGGAGAAGAGCCAATGAGTCCAAAATGGACAAACCCAGAATGGTGCAATTTGCCTGCAACACAAGAAGGAACTGGATACCTCCAGAGACACCTCCATCCCTCCAGCTTCACACCATCAATAGTCACTTCTGAGCACCAGGCAACAATACACTGGCAAATAAGCTCCAAGCAGGGCTTTGAAATGACACAGCTCTGGCTTCAGATGCACAGTCACTGCTGCCTGCTGCCACATGATGCCACTGGCAACAGAGGGATGATTTTGGCATTTTAAAACAAGCACAGGGCCAGACTGCAATGGGAAGCAACAACCATAATTCTCCTGCAGTCAGAGAGCTTCTAGATTTTGTACCCACTGAGAGTTTAGCCTCACAACAGAACAACACAGAAACTTGAGGGCACTTAATCAAATCAAAGCTCTTCACTGTTTAAGTTCATCTTTCCCCATGAAATGTGTCTGCAAGACACTTCACTACAGTTAATTGCCTGTACCCAAACCATCACAGCCCACAAATCCTTTAAACTTAGAGAACTGACTTAATGCTGAACAGCTGCCAGGCTCTCACTCGCCCGCAGCCATGGGAACAGCTTTTCTTATCGATAAATGGGGATCCCTGTGTGTGCAACACCCAGGAATGGCACTGGAAATGCCTCTGCTTGGAGATTAGGAAATGCCAGCAAAAACGTGCTAAGTGCAGCTGGAGGCCAAGCAAGAAGCACATTCCCAACAAACCATGGCCCAGTCCCTTTCCAGAGGTGTGGGAAGACGGCGGCGTTGGCTGTAAATTGCTCTGCTTCCACAGGCAAAGCACTGCAGTTCTCCTCAACAGGGAAGCACTGGGCTACCTCCAAGAACCATTGGTAAATGAGGACTTTAATGGTGACAACTGCATCAGTACAAAAGCAATCTCCTATTTTAGTCCAATTAGTGCTGTGCTAAATCATCGACCCGGGCCTTGCCTTTTGCAGTGGAAAGAGACACATCTGTGAGGCTCCTCTGCTGCATGTGGTTTGTATTATCCTCTAGCACAATATGCATAAACTAATGCTGTTCTACACTTACACAGCACCTCATCTGGAAATCTGAAAGCTATTTATGAATGGTGGGCATCTGTGACATTTTACAGATGGAAATCTAGGCACAGAGGGATTCAGTAATTAGCCCCAGACTTGCACAATGAGTCAGCTGCAGAGCAGAGCCCATTATTTGTTCTGTAGTAACATCTAGTGTCCAAACACAGGGAGATGAGTCTTTCTCCCCAAAAAGTGTACAAGCACACCCAAAAATACCACCCATGCCTGTGTTCATATCAAGACTGTTGAATAGAGTGAGGAATAGAGTGAATGCACAGCCTCCCCTGGCACACAGGTCTCTTCATTCTTGCAATACAAACACAGGAAGCAGAAGGGTTAATATGCCTGAAAGTTTGTCTGCTTTTTCCACATCAGTTGATCTAATAAAAAAGATTGATTCTCCTCACAAATCTGGCCTCACTTTAACAAATCATTTGATTTGACACAAAGGACTATATTCAGATAGCTTAAATTCCACTTCACTCCCTGAAACCAAAGTTTCTAATGGGCAGAAGCCTCAGAAACAGCCAATAGCAAAGGCCAGGCAGAGACACCCACCTTGGGAAGGGCTGGAAGTGCCTGAGTGCAGCCAGAAGCATCTGCAGATCTCTCTGTACTGCAGTGCTTAGGAGCCCACAAGTAACGCTGCAGTGTGAAAGAAAACACACAGACCTTCCTGTACCTTTGAGAAATACAGCAGCAGCTCACACTTCTGAAAGCCTCCCAGGGGTAAACATAACATAACTGTTATTACCTGCCCACCTTGCCTGAAGTGACAATCCCAAAGTATTGGGACGAAGATCACCAGGGTATAGAAAAAGCCCATAACCACATCCCAGCAAAACTGGCTCTGCCTTGCTGCCTGACCCCACACTTCCAAAGGGTTTAGCCCACATCCTAAAACCAGAGTATCACTTGGAAGCTGAATGACTAAAATTAAACCATGGAAATCAAGGAAATCAAGGAAACCTTCAAACACTGGGCAACAAGAGGAATCCCAGGCCAGATTGCCAAGAAGGAGGATTCCTTCCACAGTCGAAAAAACGCTAAAAATCCAACCAACCTATAAATCATAGAAGGATAGAATGGTTTGTGTTGGAAGGGAACTTAAAGATTATCCAGTTGCACTCCCCTGCCATGGGCAGGACACCTTCCACCATCCCAGGCTGCTCCAAGCCCCATTCAGCCTGGCCTTGGGCACTTCTAGATATCCCTGGGGCAGTCACAGCTTCTCTGGGTACCCTGTGCCAGGGCCTACCCACCCTCACTGAGAACAATTTTTTCCAACCATCTAATCTAAACCTCTCCTCTTTGAGTATAAAACCACTGCCCCTTGCTCTGTCACTATCTGCCAAAAATCTCTCTCTTTCCTTTTCATAAGCCCTGTTTAAGCACTGCAAGGTGCTCTAAGGTCTCCTCAGAGTCTTCTCCAGGCTGAACAACTCCAGCTCTCTCAGGCTGTTTTTGTAAGAGAGGTATTCAGAGCATCCTAAACACCCATCACAACCATCATGAACACCCAGCCCACATTCTCTAACCTGCTGGCACATTAGCAGAATAACAGCATCACAAGATTTTGCCTGGGTGATAACTCAGCATGTGCTGCTTCAGAGCTGCCACAATTTTCACCTTCCACAAAATCTGCACGTGTCCATCAGGCACAAAGACTCCCATGTAAATTCCTGCTTCTCACTGATTAACCATCACCGAAGATACACTTTAGATTTTAAAACCTTGGCTGGGCTTTTGCATCTGCACCAGAGAACTTTCAAGCCACTTTTTAACATGGATTTGGAGAAACACAGCTCATGCACCAGCAAGCAACAAATCAGCTTTCATTCCCTTTCAACCTTTAAAACCAGTCTGGTTTTCTCAGGGGGGATTGTTCCAATACACTCAGGCACAAGGAGACATGAGGCTGGTGGATACCAGTGGCTGAGGACCCTCTCTCCTCATGGGAGAGCCTGCAACTGCAAATAAAGCCACGGCCACCCTCCCTCTGGATACTTACCTTGTCAAGTAACCCCATCCCTGGCTCTTCTCAGCATCCCACCCCAAAAGATTGATGAGAAGCATGAGCAGGTTGGGGAAAACAGAGGCAGGAGTTTTAATGGCAAGGACAGCACAACAGGTACCCTGAGACAGCCCCAGGAGCCTGGTGTCCTCTCTCAGACAGTGAACCAAGCAAAAAGGAGGAAAGTGAAAGCAGGATGGCCCTTCCCAGGTGCTGATCAGGTGGTGCCTGTGCAGTTCCCAAAGAGAAGCAGGCCATTCCCAGCTCCCTTTTCCAGCTCCCTGAGGGAAACTGAGGCAAAGAGCAGGCAGAGACTCACAGACACCCCCTCCCACAAGCAAAGGGCATCCCTGGCTGGCACAGCCCCCCTCCCCCAGGAGTGCAGCCCAGCTGCTCGGGGGCTCTGCCTCTGCGGGAAGCCCGCGGTGCCCACTTACGGTCCTGGCTGGGAAAGGAGCCGTGCTGGCGGCCAGAGGAACCTGCGGGGGGAGACAAGGAATTATCACCGGGCTCGTGGCAAACCCTCACCCTGCACAGCGCTGGCTCAGCAGAGGAAAAGCTCTCTCAGCTGGAGGAGCACACCTTGGTGAGGAGCAGGAGTGCCTCCATCGCCCCTGTGCCAGCAGCAGCCCCGGCCCCCGGCGTGCTCAGCACACGCCACCCTCCCGAGGGTGAAACAGCCCTGGAACAGCCCCTGCCTCCTCTGCAGATGATGCTTCCAAGAAATACAACCTCAGGCAAACCTCCTGAAAGGAAAAGGATGCAGCATCCAGTGTGGCTCAGTGTAAAAGGGGCAGGGTTGGATCTGGGGTGGTTTTTTGGGGTAATGGCAGACGCTGCTTCCGTCACACACATTGGGGAAGAAATGGTCCCAGATGAAATGAAGGAGAGCAGCTGCTGTTGTTTTGGCTGAGCCCTGGGGAGAAGAATCCAGCACCTTTCCAGCAGCTGGTGCATGTGCTAAAAATGATGTTTGTGACGAGAAGAGATTGAATCAAGGTGGGGGGAAGGCTTTTAGCAGTATGGGCACAGCAACATCGCCTAATGCTCAGAAAAACAGAGTACACTTGGTGTCTGCTCTGCCAAAGACAGCTTCTCAGCTGGTTTGGTCACCTTCCCTCTACAGACTTTTTCTGTTTCCAAGTATAATGCCAGAGATGATGACTCCAACTGCCTTTATAACCAGTCTGAGGTCTGTGAAGACCTAATTATTTAAGTCTGTGAACCACAAAGCACTTTCATCTGGAAATATATGAGCAAATCAGTATCTGTGTTTTGTGAATAAAAGGGTAGTAAAAGGAAAAAGAAAAATGCCAAACAAGCTGAGAAAATAATTGTCTTAGTAGGAAAAACTTCCCCCAGCAGCGGAGGGTGACAGTCCCACTGAAGTGATGGATATTATGGATATTAGTCATAATCAGCACACATAAAACCATCTTGAAGATACTAACTGCAAACAACTGTTACAAGACTTTACAAGAGTATGTTTGTTGTACCAGTGTCTGGAAACATCACATTAAAACCAACCAAACAAGATCAGATAATTGCTTTGAATGTGTTTTTTGTTAGTTTGGGGTCCTGGATGGTTTTGTGCAAAGGCCTGGGAAGCTGAGGAGCCAACTTGCTCACAGTCCTCCTACTCATCCTCACTGAGGGGAACAGGAGATACTGGTGCATTTACACCAGTGCAAGTTTGGACAATGTCTGGAGTCCCCTAGGACCCTCACAGAGTCAGTAAGGCCCACCCACATTTCTTTGGAGGATGTTGCTTTAACTTCCCTCCAGCTCTGCTGTGTCACTCAAGCTTTAAAGCACACAAGCAGTGATAATGGGCCACGGCCAGTCCCACAGCCAGTGTTACATTCCCCCTAAACCTATTTTTTGAGGAAAATAAATAGAGACTTGACTGCTGGTGTGACTCCCAGCAGATGTTTTCATAATGTTGGGTAAATCTGGGACATGTGGATGAACAGCAAACTGCCCAGAATGAACTCCAGCACTATCTTACTCCCTTTTCCCTTGAAATCCTGTCTCAGCAGGATCTGACTCCAAGACCCTCACAGGATTGCCAGTGTGGGGAATCAGATCCCTGAAGGGATGTTGCCATAAATTCTCACCATAGTTTTCCTCAGATGAGCAAGTCTCAAAGAACCTAACATCTGGTTACCCCTGGCCACATCAGCTGCAAGAGGAGTGCAGAGAAACAAGAATCAAACCTCACATTTTAACCCCAAGTCTGGCAGAAGCCTCCCCTTTGCTCTGAGACTGTCAGTGCAGCCTGAGGAGCTGCATCAAGGCAGCACATTGATACTGAGTGAAGGGGAAGAAAATGAATCTTGTCTTTCACATTTGAGTACTGAAGATAAACCAAGCACATCCTGCATGAGATTTTTGGGAATGGGTGGTCACAGGAAATGGCAAGCCTCTTTGGTGCTGGAAGCCCTGCACGACTATAGGGCATAAACATTACCTGCAAGCCATAACAAAATGCTCAAAACCACATGGTTTTGCACTCTTATCCAAATAATAGAATAATCACTATGCAATAAATTTTCTTTCATCATTCAACCATTAACAGCAACTTCAAACCACCAAATTTTGCTTCTACTTTGAGAAGCAGAGAAAGATTCCAGCTTAGTCCTTTCCAGATGAAATTACATAAATGTTTAATGCCTTCTGCAAGATATGCAGAGTCAACAAAAATGCTAAAAGCCAAATCCAGAGAGATCCTGTGAACCAACTCAAGATCCATCTAGACTTAAATAGCATCCACAGTGAGAACAGAAAGTTTCTCCCTCTGCATAACAGTGTCAGGTCAAGATCAATGACATAAAAAAAAATATTTACTTGTCTTTTCTGTAATAGCAACAAGAAAGAAAAAACTAAATCTCAAGAATTGTAACAGAAAGGCCAGTCAAAGGTAGAAATGTATTCCACAGCTCTGTGCAGAGAATCCATTTCTGGACATCTGCCTAAAACTCTGCATCCGCCTTGTGCTGGCTCAACCCCCATTGCTCTTGGCAGGTGAGATAGAAAATTGGTTATAAAATGAGCTCTATATTTTATAAGTTTCATAAACATTTTTTTGAAAAAAAACTGGAATATGAGGTATTCTCAGAGATTCTGTGCCAGAGAGTAATGTGGTCTAACTTGGAAACAGAGTTACCACCTGTTCATGGCAACTGCTCTTTTAATCTCAATTTCTGTTTTATGAGCTGACCAACACTATTTTATTAGCTGACAATTAGTTTAGGTTGATTTAATTAAGCAAAATTGAGTACAATCCCTCTTTCTTCCAGCAAATGTTCTGCAGGATTAGGAATATGAGCAACTTGGAACTTGTATCAATAAAGCTAAATTCCAGATATTTTTGACAAAAACAATCACATGACAGTCCAGGTAAATATATGTCAGTGGACACAGAGATGTTCCAGGTGTTCTAAGACAAAAAGAGGTGTTCTAAGAAGGAGAAAAAAAAAAAAGTTCTGTGAGAAAAAGAGATGTCCTGAGAGAAAAAGGCAGGCTCTGGCTGCTGGGGAAGACAAGAGGTGATAGTTTGACACCAGCACTTGTGCTTAAGTTTAACTGGTTTGAGTTGCCATCTTTGCTTTTAGAATGATTGTCAGCACCTCATGGAGGAAAACTGCCAGATAAGAAGGAGAAAGATGAAAAACAACCCAGTCTGGAAAGAGTAATTGATTATTTTTCAAGGAGATCAATTCCTTAAAGCATGTGGCTGTTCCACTTGTGGCAGTGGGACAGAAAGGGCAGTGTGGGGGGGAGGAGGAGGCACATGGGGCTGATTTGAGCTGGCCCTGGGAAGGGGCTCATTTAACTCATGCAAGGATGGAGATGTGGTCATTGCCCGCCATGGCAAGGCAGCTCTCACAGTTACTGCTCCCTCTAAAGCTTGAAGCTGATGACAAAAATCTGTTGATATCAGCAGAAGGTCATCTTCATCCTGAACAGATGCCTCCAAAATTGGTGCTGCACAGGAGGCAAGGGTCAGTGTTTGCTCTTTTCTGCCAGTGTTTGCTCTCCTGTGAGCAAATACCCTCATGCTCCTGCATTTGGGCTGAAGAACCAAAAGTGCTGCACAAGACAGCATGGGGTGGATACCTCAGATTTAATGTGCTTTGGTTTGGCTTTGCTTGTTGCTGCAACTGTTTTCCTCTTTATTTTTACCCCTGAATATTTTGTATAACATTTGTAGAGCAGTACTAAGAAGGAATTCCCACCTGGGCAGACATCTCTAGTTTAGCATAAACTCAACCTTACACACAGACAGGAGCTTTAGCTGTGAGTCAGGTTATCAGGCTGAGAGGATTTAGCCTTCCTCAGACAGGTTGTACAGATGTTTCTGCTTGGCTCATTTTAAAGATTCAAAGCAATAATTGACCAAAATCAATTTTTGAGTACCAGCCCTCACCAAGGTAAGCTTGAGTGAAATACTCAAGGATGAACTTCCTCATGTCACAATTTCTTGAGTCCCATCTTACAACAAGGCAGAACCCAGTGGTTAATTCTATGTGCCGAGCTTGCAGTAGAGGTTGTAGCCACAACTCAGCCCTAGAGGAGTGATAAAAATGACTGTAACAGTAGTAGAGGCTCGGGTGCAGTTCAATGCAAACAATTTTACAGTCAAATGTCTCTTCTGTAAGATATATGTTGCCTTTGACACTTACTGAGCCTTGAAAAGTGAGCCACCACCATTAGTTATAACTCCCTGGCAAGGAAAGCACTAATAATTCTGACTAATTGTCATGGAAAGCTACCCTGATTGCAAATTTGACAGTTGTAAAAATCCAATTTTGGAATTCCAAACAGGCCAGGAACATAATTAGGCTCTACATTTTAACACCCTCTTGATCAATGGTGGGGCAATGGAGACCCTTCCAAGGGCTTTGTTTTGAAATGAATGGCGCCATATTGATGAAACAGCTTGGACCTAAACCAGAAATTAAATTGAAAGTTTAAACAATGCAGCTGTATTTTATCATCCTGTATTGTCAAGCTTTAACGAAAATAGCTCCTAAACAGAGCCACATGTTTTGCCTGTTGCCCAAAAACTGAAGGTGAATTTTAAAACCCTTTCCTAAGCTGCAGGGTGCCAAGATTTTTCAGCTAGAAGTTATTATTAGGACACAACAGTATTTCATATAAGCCCTGACAATGGTTTTGTATGGTTTCTGTAAAAGCAACTTCATTTTTTACACCGGAGATGGCTCAGATGAGTGACACTTCAAAAAAATGGAACCTCTGCTATGTATTTCTTCTTTTCCATGTACATGGGATAAAGGCAAAAATAAAACCACATTTCAATCATCACAACAACCAATACAGGGAGTGTAAGTTGGATTTCCCTCTCATCCTACATATCATTAATGAAAATTGTCAGCTGCCTTCTAATCCCTGGACCTGGAGACAGATTTAGTGAAGATCTATCAGGTATTTCAGTGTCACTGAGAAACCTGTAGGCAGCTCTTACTTTGAGAGCTATCTCCTGCCTTTGAGGATTAAGATATGATTAAAAAATCACTTGTTAGTTACAACATTACAAGAACCAGATCTTTGATTTTTCTAGCAAATTGGTCATGATACAGGAGACAGAAAATGTATAATGAGAGTTAGTCTTTTTAATATCCAAAAATGGATTTGCACAGCTGGAAAATTAGGGAGAAATTCTGGGGTTTGGTTTGTAATCTGTTCAAATAGCCTAGAGGATTTTAGGGGGTGCAACTCATACAAATTAAATGGGATTCTACTGCATTTATTTATTAGAGCATAGTATTGCAGCAAGATGGCAAAACTCAGTTCCACGTTGAGCAAAAATCTGCTGAAAACCAAAGAGCACATTAAATTCTACCAGCCTTTCCCATAAAAGTTTAAGTGTTCAATCTCAATTTTGAATATCCATAATCCCAGAAACAAGACCAAAAAAGCTGTGGGACTGTAACTCTCCAGTGGAATAGGTTCAATGGCTCAACCCTCCCATGTGTTCCAAGGATGAGGTATTTAAATTGATCTCTGAGGAAGCTTGCACACAACTTTCATCTCGGTCCTCTGGGGGAAGGAAGGGAGATGAGACATGAAGAGATAAAAAAGCTGAGAACAAAGAGGTCTGTGCAGTGCCTCCAGCCTATCTCATGCTGGATAAACACGTCTGTCAGAGGCTGAGGTCAGGCTAAAGCCTCTGACAGCAGTGCTCTGCAAGTCTGAGTGTCTTTTATCTCCCTGTGCAAGCCAGGCTTCCCAACAGCACCAGCACCAACCTACCCAGAAGGTTTCCATGCAGTGTCACCCATTTGTCTCTGCTGGAAGAGCTGTGGGCTGGACACTGGGTGCCAGCACTGACAATCAGCACTACAGGAAGGGCTGTGGGAGCTGCTGTCCTGGCACAACATCAGGGATCCCCAGCAGCTGTGCCCAGCCCAGCAGGACAGGCCATGGGCAGTGCCCTGCTGGAAGGCAGAACTCCCCTGGGACTGGAATTTAGGCAATTTCTCCACAAGGGATGGTGCTAACACCAGGGACATGGCAGCCATCCCAAGCTCCCCGAGCACCACTGACACCATGTGGTGACACCTCTGGAGGGTTTTCCAGGCATGCAAATCAGGCAGGGATGCTCAGCCTCTGGAGGTATCCCTCCTTCTCCCTCCTCCACGGGGAGCCCAAGTGACTGGTGAAAAGGAGACAGGTAAACAGATGAACTTCAGTGAGATAAATGCCTCTCTTCACTTTTTAGATCACTGTCTAATAAGCATGGATGTGGTACATCCTTTCCTTGCATATATCAGGGACATGAAGTGTGTTACAGAGGCTGAGTGATTCACGCTCATATCAGAGATCACACATGCTCCTTGGGCTCACCATGAGAAATGCTATTTTTATTCATCTTTTCACCCAACATTTCACTGCACTGCATTCTCAAATGCTACCTAAATGTCAGGATGAGGAGATGATTTTTAATGAGGTTACTACTCCCATTCATCTGCCACTGTTCAAAATCTCATGGGCATTTTTATCTCTCTTAGCAGACTAGCAAGACTATAAAAGAGGCAAGATAAACACCAGCCAAATAACTTGGATATTGTAGCCTGGTATGAGAACATGGGCTTCAAAAGAGCATCCAACAGGCAACCACTGAGGTGGCTAAGGAAGGAGAAGCACCAACCTGTCCTGTGGCAAGTTTTCTCTACAGTCCTTTCATGGCTAATGAACATCCAACAATGCTTGATAAAAACACTGTCTGCTACTGATCAAGTACTGGTTGCTTTGTATCACACTTGAATCTAACAGGAAGAAATGTCCAAGAAGATGTATTGTCTAAGTTCAATGTTTTATCAAAACCAGATGAGCACACATAGCCCGAGGTGCTGGGCAAAAGCCAAAACATACAAGCAGGAAACTGCAAGCGGGTAAAATGTGACACTTGAATTAAAAGAGAGGTGGTTACCTCTGTGCCAAAAACATTTTTACCATGATGGTACTGTGTGTATCTGGAACACCTCTGCCTCCCCAAACAGAACACTGTAGCTGCTACAAAGCCTCCCCACATCAGGCTCTGCTGAGTGGAAATCCCAGCTCAGACCACCTCTGGATGATGCACTCCAGTGCCTTTCTTTCTGCATATTCATTTACACAGATATGTACATGTGCACACACCCAGAGGAAAACTGCATCCATCACAGCAATTTCTACACTCTGGACTACTACTGAGCAGCTTTCTGAATGATTTCCTACACACTGTAGCCTTTGCCTTCAGTGAGGAACCTTGCCCAGTGTCCTCCTTAAAGACACGGTGTTATGGTGGAGAACAAGTGAGACAGAACTGTCAGAGGTTTAGCCCTGACTTTCCAATGACCACCCATATCCCTCCACCTACCCCTTGCTCCACTCTCTGCCTGTTTCAGTTTAAGTCCCTTTGGAGTTCACTGAAGCCAGGTTTGGAGTCACTGGGATGTGGAGATGTGTGTTTAAGCTGCAATGGATGTGTCTTTCCTGATGTAAAGCCCCAGCATGGAGTTCCCCAGCTCCCAGCTGCTGAGGAAGCACAGTTCAGTGGTGCTTACTGAGCCCACCATTAACTCCCAGAACATCCAACACCATGGACCAGCTGGCTTGTGGAATTCTGATACCTGCCCTGTGTGCTTTAAGACAGATCCTAAATTCTGTGGGACAAGAACATGAGGGGAATAGAAGGCACTAAACCATCACCAAGCAATGCTTGCACATTGTTTTATGTGCTAAATCACTGTTTTCAATTTACTTCCAGCAAGGAAAACATATATTGAGTAGGTTTGTCACATTCCTGCTAAAGCACAATCCACCACTGCCCATTGAAAAAGCTGCAGGGCAACAGGAAATGTCCCAAATGCCCCCAAATTCCTCACTCCCCAACGCCATCCCGGTGGTATCTCTCTCTATCCCTGTGAAACCTGGCTACACTTTACACCATGAAAATTAGTAGCAGAAGAGGCATTCTAGCCCCTGGACATTTTAAGTTTTCTGTCCAGCCAAGTCCATGGAAAAGGCACTGCCCCATCCACTGCTACAGATGCAATGGTCACGGTTCCCTCACTAATGCCTCCCTCCTCTTCCATTGCTGAAAAGTAACATAACTGTTGGAAAGAACTGCAAAATAGTTTTTAGGGTTCATTAAAATATTTCAAAAAGTCACTTTGATTTAAAAACCCACCTTAATATAGCCATATTTATAGTTTCTTTCCACAGTCTTCATCCATTTATACAGCTGCAGTTCCTCTAGAAGACAGTTCAAAGAAATGCAGCTCCAGGCACCCAGTCAGAGCCTAAAAATCCACTGCTGAGTTGCCCAAGATTTTACTAATAAAATTTTTCTTCAGTGATATAAATTGAAAAGTCAAAGCAGCAAGCTGCTCACAATCTACTGCAGAGGTTTTTTCAACCTGCAGCTCAATTCCATGAAAAAAGGTGTTCCACATGACTTATGATTGCTGGAGGGAGATAAGGAAAGAAACAGAGTAAGTAGGTGTTGAAACTTCTTAGAAATCTGACCATATCCTGGGGTATTTTCACCAGCTTACAGAAACAGGCACTTCATTTCTGGTCTGAGATCAGAGCAGCCACTTGATGACTTCTAGGAGAGCAGGCCACCTGCTTCCACAGCCTCTACAAAAGGACATTCTCCAAGTTCAAGCTTCTACACAAGCCCTGTTTTCCCAATGAAAAGATATTTTGATTCCTTTTCCCTGAAGTCCAAGATACCCCAAGGAGAGGCACCAACTGCAGGAGCACAACAAATCAAAAGCTGTTCTCAAGATGCTGCCAGATTCAGCTCAGCTGAAAAAAAAAAGCCCAAATAAATTTCCTACCAGTGCGTGGGTACAGCCTTCCTGCTCTACCCAGTAAGATACAGGTGAGAATTCCAGACTAGGAACAGGGGATAAATTTGGAACAGCTGAACTCATCTAAGAATGAAACCAACAGGAGTTTTATTCTGTGCAAGAATTACACAATGTCAAAACTAGGATAGTATCAAAAGATGCACAGAAAACCTAGAAGGTAATTGTTTTCCTACATTACTGCCCTCAAGCTCTAGCATTTACCAGTGCAGCATTTCTTCAGTCTCCATTATTCCCATGCAAAAAAAAGGGAATTTTTATGTCTGCAGAAGCTGGCACCTGGCAGATCCTGCTGTGAGTTTGTTCCATGCCCACAGAGGGCTCTGCTTTGAGTGGACTCTTGGTGCTCCTGCAGCATTGCTGTTAAATGAGAGAGCACTATATAACTTGCCAAGTCAATTAATGCACCAGCAAGTCAGGGTTAATGTTTGCTTTTAAAAAAAAAAAGAAAAAGAAAAAACCCACATAAGCTTATTGAAGAGTCAACAGATAACAAATAGGACAAGAGTCAAGTGTGTTATCAGTGAATGAGGACAACCAAATCATTTTGAGCTTGAGATGTAAGATGTTCACTGAAAAGGCTGGACTGGACTGGCACAGTGACTCCCTGTAAGACCAGTAAGGTTAATGAGAACAGCAGGACAGCCAGACTACATCCTAAAACTCTTTAATTTCAGTTACTATGAAATTCCAGTGATTCTCTGATAACATCTAGCAGGCAAACGTTACCACAGCACAATCTCTAAGGAAGCAAATTTCAAAATTGAAATGACCTCTGAAATATTTGCCTCCATCACTTTTGCCAAGAAACTAGGGGCAGTTTCATCTTTCATCATTGCTGATTCTCAGCTTTTCACAAACAGCAAGCATTAGGTTATTATTAGTAGCAATATCTTAAATCAGTGCCCAAGAATCCATTTACCCTTTGGTATTGAAGGAATTTCAAAGGAAAAAAATTATTTTAAAACAAATAAACAAACATAAAAACCCCTACCACTCAGAAATTCAGCTTAGCTAGCATGCCTGGATTCAATCTATAGCTCCTGAGCAATCACAGGCCAGTGGAAGATTAACTGAAAATCATGGCATGGGAATGCATCTGGAATTCTCGTTGTGGAGAGTAGATGACATTATTTTCAAACTCTGAAGCTTAGATGATATTTCAGGTAGTGAAATACCTGCCCAGCCACCTCCTGCCCATGTTTGATGGGCCCCACTCACTTCAGCCTTGAGTAAGACACAGTGTCCTCAGCTCTCACCCCCTCATAGGGTGAATACCAGGATCCTTAACCTCACCACCAACACTGTCTGTACTTTTCCAAGGAGAAGGCATCCTTCCTGCTACATTCCCTGGGCAAAAAATCTATTATTGACAGGGTTACAGCTCCCTGGGGACACAGACAATTGCTTTCTTATTTCACACCCCTTGGATATATGCATCTAACTCCAGATGTCTATGGAATATTTCGTTCTATAGCAGGCTACCAATTTCCCTCACCGTTTTTCAATTAATGAGTGATTATGATTAGCACTGGCCAAGACATGGGCAGCTGTGAGCACACTGCATTTCAGAAGGAGAGTTCTACCATAAAGTCACACGTCATACGAGACTGCTGACAGGAACTCTAAAACCAGCCATTATTCAGGAGGTTTTTGCTCCCCCACACAAACCAAGACGACCTCAGAGTCAGACAAACCATGACATGCTGCTCAGGCCATGCCTGCTCTGCTCACAGGGGCGTGATGTACCCCTCCCCCAGATAACTTGGTCTTTCCTGTGCTAATCCAGCTGTTTGATTTTGCATATTGGAGTCTAACTGCATAGGCAAGAGAGCCACGAGTTCAGATTCGCTGGTGCACATGGGGATCTTCTCTGATAATCCCACTGGTCATTACAGAAGCTTGATGTGTGAACGATGAGCCGCTAATATCCCCGGGGAGAGCCCAGCCTCAGACCCCATGGACCACTCAGGGGCTGCATCTGTGGATCTTCAAAACATGATTAAGTGCCTCAGTTCCCTTTTAATGAATAGCACAGAATTCAGAACATAGGGAAGAGAAAAAGTGCCTGAAAATGGTCAACGGTGCAGGATCTGGAAACTTCACATTGAGCGTCTTCAGGCTCCTTGCATCCTGCAACCAAATTTATATCCTCTCTCTTGTGTCTTAACCAGAAAGGCTAAGGGGAAAAGGTCAGACTAATCTCAGAGAACTGAGGATCTCCTCATCTGGACAAAACCACACTGAAGGCCAGCGAATATTTTGACATGTCAAAGTGGAGCCATGTCATTTTATACCAGGAAGAATCCATCCCTTCTACCAGCAGCTCAACAAACAAGTCTCCCATTGTGAGCATGTAATGTTTTATACTGACTGAGTTAATGATGTCATGGCCAGTAACTCTTCCCTTCTGACTTTCAGTTATTTCCCTGTGTTTTTCACAGGACATAAATTGTAAGTTCTGATAACCAGCAGTGTAACTATGTGGTGTTTTCCCCTGTTCTTTCCCCTTCTCACTTTATTCTCTTCCCATAATCAGTTTTAGGTACATGAAAAAGTTCTACTGATTGTGACTGTATGCAAAATGTTTATCAGTCAACTCCCTGCAGGGGTTAAGCACTGTAAGCTGCCAGTACCTGCAGCTCTGTTTGCCTTGGGACACTTGCATGTGCAGTTTCTGTCCCACAGCTCTGCCCACAACCTTTCAAGACATTCAGGATTGACAAATTACAGCACGAAGTTCAGAGCAAGGAGCACTGTGATACAAAGAATGGGAAAGATCAAGCAGAAAACCTGCTTTCAAACCTTTTAGCTGGTGTTGAAGGACAAATCTCGGTAAAGTTGAGACAAGAGGCAACCAACAGCTCAACTTCTTAAAAAAGTCACCAGTTATGTCACTCTGGCTCAGTTCTCAGTAAAACATCCAGCTCAAAGGAGCAAGTTGCTTGAATTTCTCTCTCTCATGGCTTACATTAATTAAGTACTACTTAATGCAATATGATGTTTTCGTCATTGTATTCTAAAAGAAAGTCAAGCAACACTGAAACTGTTCTCATGGCAAAGTTACTTGGCTGCATTACATCTCCTACAGATGTCATCACACAGATTTCACATATGGGTCATTCTATCTGCGCAAACCGGGACGAACTGCAGCAGAGTCAGCAGAATCCTGCTGCCATGCAGCCATGTGAGATGAGAAATGGGGCTGCTGCCTCCATCCCTCAGCTACCCTGGGACACTGGAATACGCCCCAGAGGAGGCACTTCCTAAGAGGGGAAGAGGTGAGAGGGAAAAGCAATGTAAAAGCATGAAGTACTTCACATTTCTGGAGTTTGGACTCATTGCCTGAGCTACAGGAGTCACTTCAGACAGACTGTGACTGGATTGAGATAGGGTTTTTTCTCCTACACTTTGACCTTATGAAGGTGAAAAGGAGTCAGAGCAATGGTGTGGCCTCTGCCCTACCAGCATCTGCTGTATTCCCCTCCTGTGCTTTCCTCCTTTTTCTAGCTGAAGAGTCTACAGCACGTAGCATAATTCCTGTTACAGGAAGGAGAAGTTAATGCTGAATCTGGAGAGGCCAGGGAAGTATCAAGAGATTTCCAACAGCTGACGGCTGTTCTGGAGGAAAATCCAGCTGCTCCTTTCCATGCAGTGACCTGTTAAAGTTGGAACAGCAAATTTCCAAACCAGTCTGTAGCCATGCCTGGAACAATGAAGCGTAAATAAATTAAATTCTTATCTCGGAAAAGCTTATGAGTGTCTCACTTTGTATGCAAGCTTTTCAGGAAATGGGGAAGAGGGAGGAAACCTTCCAAAATTTTTGCACTAAAATAATTTATACTTTTTGCAGTCAGACAAAGAGAAAAATGGATAAGAGAATAGCAACATTTTGTGGGATGGAACAAGCAATGCTGTCTATAGGAGAGCAGGAAAAGTTGTTTTAGGTTCTGGCACTCGCTTTTCATTAAAGGCAGCAGGAATTCGACCGCACACGTGTGCAGCTGTGACTGGCATGGGCTGTGTGCTGGATACCCCCACAGAAAACTCCACTGAAGAGCAACTGGTTCTGCTAACAGCAGCACACAGCCAGCCTGTATGGCCTCAAAACGACACAGGCACAAAGTAATGCCAGTTCCAGCCCCAAGAACTTCTATTCTTACCAGCCAAGGCATGAGGCTGGCAGGAGACAGACAGGGCAGGGAGGTGACCAGCAGTGCCCTGGCTCTGCAGCAGAGCTGGACTTTGTTCAACTGCAGTTATTTGCCCCATTCTTTAAAAGGATCCTACCTACAAAGGAATGTTCACACGTGGAAGATCTTCCACACCATTCCACACATTACAAGGACACTGACCAGTGGCAGCAGCTCCGACACTTTGCCCCAAGGGTTATGGAAAAGGAACATTCAAGAAGACTCTCAGTAACATCAGGCAGCACCACTTGTCTGGCAAAGAGCACAAAATAACAAACACCCAAAATAAAAGCTTTAAGGGCTACTGAAAATTGCCTCTAATGACTGTTGGAAAGTGATCCTCTTGCTGACCAGAGCAAACCCAAGCTCAGCCTGCTGCTGTTCCCTGGGGTTTAATTGTATCACGTGAAAACAGTGCATGGTGTGTAGATAAAGAGCAGTCATGACATGAAACAAATGTCTCCTCAATTCAGTCATTTCCCACAGGGAGCAAAAGTTAACCACAAATCCTAAAGACCAGGCAACTGCATTTAAAAGTAATGATGCAAACCATTCTTGAAAATTATTTGCCTGCCCTTAGATTTTGACGTTAAGACTATTATTTCAGTTTGACCTTTATGTCACCTAAGATAGAACAAAATAATCCTCACTGTCATAAAACAATACTGCTGGAGATACTTGTATGTGTATTTTATGATTTTATGAAAATACTTCTCCCAAGAACACTGTTAAATATGTAGTGCTTTCTTAACTAATCAGGGGTTCTCAGCAAAAAAGAAAGACCAAAACTTGCAATCTGAAATTCTTAGTTCTGGACTAAGTTTTCACATAAAAACTACAAAGACTTTGGTCAGAGGAAAAAACAAAGGCAATTAAGTAACTATTTAACTTAGACTAAATGTCAGCTTTCTCCTCTAAAAACGTCAAAAGCAAATGTTCAAACATCCTCCCTAATACTAATTTTATTAATACTGTCAGCAATTCTCAGTATCTCAATCTAAGACAGTGAGTCAGGCAGCAAATCAATCCAATTGCCAAATCTCCAGAGGGCAAGAAACAACAGAGGAAGCAGGCCAAAGAGATTGCTGATAATGGATATTTAGTCTTTATGTGGGATAAATACTTTGCTACTTCCTCACACTCCTTTTGCTCTGTCACACTGGGGGCACTCAATGAATTGTGGTTCAAATGCCTAAATATAGCCATTTGGATTACAGTGCCTGGCATTTGTGTATGGGAAGAACTCCTTACTTCCCAAGAGCATCCACAGCTGACTCACAGGACACCTCACCAAGGCTGGGGTCTGTGACTTTCCAGGGTGGGACAAGTGACACTGCGTGAGGAGCAAACGCAGCAGCTGGGTCAGGTGTCTGGGATGCTTGAACTCTTTTATCCTGCAGCCCATGGGACAGAAGGACACCTTGAAGACCTCACCTACAGGTCCCCTGTTAGCACAGAGCCATTCCACACACATCCAAATCCAGCAGTTTCTGACAGAGTGACACTGGGGATGGTTACAGCTGAGCCTATGGGTGCTGCTTGTTGGACAAGCTACTGAAACAATTTGGTTGTGGAAATTGGGTTGCCCTTGTGTGTAGAAAAGGAACCAGACAATGGGGTTGATATCCTGGACAAACAGCATGGGGCCTTTGGAGGCATCCCTAAGAGTTTGAGTTTCACCAGCATGGCAGGACATGACATATCCTGCCACCCTGCTCCCTCAGCCTGATCTATTCCCCCTGAAGCACCACGATCTGCAAGACAGCCACTGCCCACATTGCAAGTGTGGGATTTACCCTCATTTAAGTACCTGAAAGTGAGACATTGAAGCCCAAGGTGGTCACCCTGGCCTCTCTTCATGCTCAGAGGCAAGGATGGGTGACTCACATCCCTCAGTGACCAACCTCCAAGACAGTGCATCCAGTCTTCTTTCTGCAATGTCTGTGTGGGGAGCTTTCAGCTTTCCACCCAAGTTGCTCACAGCCACGTCAACTTTTGCCTTTTATGTTCTTTGCTGTGAGCTTTTATTCATGCCTCCAGTATACAGAAGATTTTCAGCTCCTAAAACAAGCAGGCAGCCAGGGTTTCTAGTGCAGCATTAATGAAAAACCAGTGCTGAAGAGTTTGAGCCCTGCTGGGCACCCAATGGCCAATAAACACAGTTGTATTTCCTTGCCAGCATTATTTTTCCTGCTTGATTATGTTTAAGCTGGGGGACTAAGGAGAAGCTTCTCCACATGCCTGCACGTGGAGGTTTTATTTCCTTTCCATGTGGGAATGGGGCTCATATTTGATTTGCACTGACCCTTCTTCCCACACAATGCCAGATCTCTATCGCCTTGGCCGTGGGCCACACGCTGTGGTCTGAAACCTGCTCCCTCAGGTAATTATCTGAGGAACATGTACATGGAAATTGATGGTACAAACTCACAGCTGTCAGCCTGGGCTCTGAGTTTGGCTGAGCCAGAAAGGGATTCAAGGAAAACAGTCAGCTTCTAAATTTAAATTAAGGGTTGGGGATTTTTTTTTCTTCTTCCTTATGGGTTTTTAAGAGGCAAAAGTGAGGGAAAGGTGAAAAGTGGTTCTTCTTGATGGGACAAACCTTAGATCCCTCAAGATGTCTTAAAATTTTGGTCAAATTACTTTGTGCCTTCAGCTGTTCTCCTGCAGGACTGGGCACTCTGTCAAAGGGAAATTGCACAGAGACTGAAGCACACGCTCACTGGCACAGGAGATCAAGTCATCTGCTAAAAGTATTTGGGCTTCTTTGAGAAAGTTAAAACATTTTACACCACTTATTGTGTTAAAGCACTACAGCTAAAAGAATCTGGTAAAGCCAAACGCAAAGTGCAAAATTAATAGGTGGGATATCCGCTGCTTCCCTGCCTAATTTCTCAGTTGGGCCTGCACTACATAAAACCCTGGAGCTTTCTCTTGCCATACTTGGGTTGACTTCAATCAGTCCTTAAGATCCTTTTTCAGTTTCCCAGCCTCTTTTATACTTTCTTCTCTGGGTGTGGGGGGAATCCATATTCAGACTCACTCAGATGGGAGGTTAAGTTTCTAGGCATGACCAAGGTAGTGCACAGAGCTTAAAAATGAAAAGTTTTACAATGTGTCTCTCACAAACATAGCATCCAAAGGAAAAAAATCTTGCTAATTATTGAATTATTGACTTATCAAGGCAATTCTGAAGTTTCCCACAGTATCTTGAGAGCACTTAAGAGAGTGTTCGGGTGAGTGACTTGGTGAGCATGTCCCAGAATTTCTGGAGGCCTTCCTGTGATCTTCTGGGCAGAAGGGCTGGATACTGCTTATTGTTAAAAATGGAGAACAGAAGCCAGCCATTTTTACATAAATACCCAGAAAAAAATGAAGCAGTAAATAAGCAGACTATTTATAAGCACCTGGAAGATAACAGTCAAACCACTTGACAGTGAACAAATCATGTCAAAGAAATCTAATTTCCCTCTGTGATGAAATACCAGGCCCCTTGAGGAAAGAGGCACAACAGTTTGCACATATCTTGATTTTGGTATGGGTTTATTCTTATTTTTAGTGCCTTTCTCCTAGTGAACTCAGAATGCAAAAGTGGTTCTGGAGCAGAACAGGGACTGCTGGATGCCACAAATTGATGTCTCCCCTTACTCCTTGATGCAGGCTGGAGAAGCATGAGCAGGAATCTCACCAGCCTGCACATCCCAGAGGAAACCCCATCAATAGAGAGCTTCCTAACAGCTCCCAACCTCTCTCTGGAATGTGTTTAATTTAAAAGAGAAAAAAGAGAGAAAGAGGTGGGACCAGGAGGAGAAGAAAGGTAGAAAGATTCCAGGCCTAAGATTTATGGAGAGCCAGGTCAGCGGGAAGGGGGAATTAATAACTAAGGGTTGTGGGGTTTTGTGTGTGGATGATGATAACTGGAAATCCACAAGATAGAACTGGCAACGAGGGATGAACACCAAGCAGCCAAACCCATCTGTGTGGCTGGAGCCAAAACTGATACTTGCTGCAACACCAGTGCACATATATATTCCCTTTCCCTGTTTCTTTTTCCAGAAAGATAATTTTGCGGTTGTTTGGGGGTTGGGGGTGTAATTGCTTCTTTCAGTATTTTCCAACAGCAGATCTGGGAAGAAGCAGAGCCTACTTCTGGTTCTACATGAATTGTTAATTTTTAAGGGATTTAATTTTTAAAGTTTAAGTGGTTTAATTTTTAATGTTTAAGTCATCAAAACTGAAGCAATAGAGAGAGCTACCAAAAACATAATGATATGCACTAACAGCAATAAAGAAAACCACAGACACTCCATATCACCTTTATACTCCCAAATCCTCATCTCAAACAGGAGCAAGAGCTAGAGTGAACCTCCCCCTCATTGGGCTAAATGAACAGAATAAATTGCAGAGCAGAGCTGCAACGAAGCCTCCCTGTCCCTTGCAGTGATGCCTCCCATGGCTGCAGCTCCCAGCCCTGGCCAGAGCTGCTCCATCTCCTGCAGTGTCAGAGCACTCCAGGCTGGAGCTCACAGGCTGCAGGCACTCACTTCTGTTCTCTCATCACCTCCCTTTCCCACCACAGAGCCAACACCTTCTAAAACAATCTCAAACACCAGAGGATCACAAGGCCAGGGATTTTTAACAGTTTTAAACCCACATTGCAGCCAGGCTAAAGCCTCCACTGCAGCTCAGGGGCTGAACTTTCAGACCTCTATAAATTGCTCATGAGGAATGCAAGGGCTTTACAGTCACTGATTGACTATAAATCAATTAGATGATCTAATTTCTGCCACACATGTGGAGTTCCATGAAGTTACAAATGAAAAGGTGCAGGAATGATTTCTCATTTTTAGAGAACAGAAGACATGGATAAATCAGCCTTTTCAGAGTTTCTGCTGTGCAGGAACAGAGCGGACAAGGCAAGGGTTTCATGTTTCATAGCACGAAACACACTCAATTCAACCATTACACAGGTGTCACCCAGCCTGAAGAACATTCCACCTACCAGGACAGATGTGACACAAAGGAGAATTTATTCCTCTCCTCTTTCTTCCCTCCTTTCTGGAGATAAGAATTTCAGCCTGAGCCAGCCACGGCAAGGAGACGTTCAGACACTTTAATCAGGGAAACACCAGACTCTTCTTAACTCTGCTATGGATGAGTCTCGTGTTTGAATGTGACAAGGACTGTGAATTCCTGCTGAACCTGGGAACTCTTTAACTCTGCAGTGCTTTTTAATGATATCCAATTCAAGGTACAATAGCATCCTGCATCTTGGAGTCAAACACTGGAAAACTCACATTAAGAGCATGTCCAGCACAAATATTAGGTGTGATAAACAGAGCAGAGATATGCCTGTGCTCTTTTTTTAAAGAGAGAAAAAAAAACAAATTACAAAGAATTCAAAGAAAGACAGCCTGGTTTTATGATTTTGGCTGTTGGAAGCCAGAGAGGAATCAAATTAGGACCAAATTGCTTAATTTAACATGTACGTTTCTATAAATCTCTCAGCCCTAGTATCTGAAGACCCTCTAAATATTATGCTCTCAATTCCCTGTGAAACAGGAATACATAAACCCCATTTTACATAGAGGGGAACAAAATGCCTTGACCAAGATCACAGAGTTTGTGGCAGAAAACTGCTCTTCCACACTGCAGGCAGTGAAGCTGTGTAACTGTTCCCCACGAATGTTGCACTGGAACATCATCCCAAGGACACTGCTCTTGACAAAATTTTTCACAGGTTCACAAAAGGTTCGCAGCAAGCTTCAGAAAAATCCACTGAGGCCGAAAAAGAAAAATAAAATCAGCTCACAGCTAATGAAATGCCTAAGCCATAGCTTGCTTAGGCCTGCAGGGCAGTCAGAAGTGCTACTACACACTTGCCCTTTTATTCACACTTTTCCACAGCCATCAGCTCCTGGCCACTGTCAGAGAAAAGACCGAGGGACAGATGATATTTGATCTGATCCAATGTGACCAGGATGATCCCTGTGCCTTCATTCTCCATCTGCCTTCCTTAGCTTCAAAGATAAGGGTACTTGACAAGAAATTTCTGTTCTTTATCTCAAACTTTTGAAGAACAGAAATCTTTGACATGGCTCTTGTTTAACCCACCTAGGCTTCTCACTTAGGGAAATCAGAGCCTGGAAGTTGACAGCACAAAGAGAAGGATATAATCGGTCCTTATCAAAAAGCAACAGTTGCATCTCACCACCAACCTCTTGGACTGTCACAGAAGAGTTGCTGAAATATGCAGCTTTTGAGGAGACAGCTGCTCAGGATTTTGCAGCAACCAAATCCCATTTTAATTCTATCATGATTTTCCTGCTCTTTGGGATAAAGAAGACAGACAGAGGGATTAAGGCAAGAGTACCTGGAAAGTGTCTGCTCTAGCAGGACTAAGCCTCTGCTGCTTTTTCTAGCCCATAATGCTGGAGGCTGAGTGCCAAGTGGCACCATGTCAAATCCTCATTGTAGGCACCTGGTGGAAGCTCCACAAGCAGCTGTTCCAGGAGGATGGGCTTGAAGACCATAAGGGATTGGGACTATGGCCAAGCCTTAACATCACCATGCTCCTTTTGATGTGTTTAGACAGTGCTTTCTAGACAGCAGATGATGCTGGAACAGACCTGTCTCTGCCTATGCACAAAGTGACCCAATCCCAGAATTTATAAAGACATCCTGCAGGGATTCAGCTGAGGAGGAGACAGAGTTTAGCATCCAGGAAAAAAAAAAACAAACAAAAACAAAATCACCACTACCAAAAAAACACCCAAAAGCAATTTGCTGTAAGACTGAGGGATGAACCTGCTCAGGAAGGAAATGTGGGAACCCTGCAGACACGAGTTCCTGAAGGAAGAAGTGCCTGGAGTGGCAGAGGCAGCACTCAGTGAACAAGGAGAGTTTCTCCTGAGCTAAGGGAGGACAGCTGCAGGGAGAAGGGTCAGACCAAGCCCTGGCTGAGCAGTGCAGGTCAGACACTGCTGCTGGAATCTTTTAGCTGCTGCACAGTCAGGCTCAGCCACCGTAATGCTAAATAGTCTGTGTAAGGAAACTGCAGCTCAGCTGAATAAAAGTTTGTGGATGGCCAAAACTGCCCACAAATAAATACACATTTGCTGCAAGAACTTCTAATATAGCAGGGGTACATCACCAACTCCAGAACTGGGATGAACCAAGATGTGTTGGTTCACCTAATACATAAATATGGGGTTTAATATGAGTTTGAACACATGTGGCACTAAAAGGAAGACACCACTAACAAACCTCTGGTAGTTTCTGGGCTGCACCACAGCACTGTTGTGGAGCCTTGCTTCTTCCTAGATTGCCTCAGGAGAGGAAACTGAAGCAGCAACACAGCATCTCAGCATTCCCAATGAGACACAGCCAAATACTTTGCTGACCCCAGTTGCAATCACAATTATTGTGGCCACTGGTGGCACCCTCCACATAGAACACACCACAAGGGCAAGGGAAGCAGAAGGATCTGATACAGGTTGCTCACACTCGCAGCTCCCACCTCCCAGGTCTGTTTTCCCTGCTCCAGCTCTGCTCTCAGCAGGCAGTAGAAGCATCCAGCTCAGCTGGGTTCCAGTCATTAGTGACACATTGATTGATGAACTTCACTGAACAGCACCTCAGGAGACCCTGCAGAGCATGGCAGCAACTCCTCTGCACAAAGCCAGCTCTGGAAACAAACGCTCAGCTCTCCCCATGCCAGCACTGTAACTACATTGTACAGCAGCAGCACTGCCCAAATCAGCACTCAGACACTGGCAAGCAGCTCTGTGACCTGGCTAAAAACAGTCTCTTTATGAATTTGAAAATGATCTGGGCAAATGCAGATGAAGGTCGCAACAGGAAGGTTCCTTGTTCAATTACTAAAGTCATGGGTAGTAGCAGCAGAGCCAAGTCCAAGCCAAGCACAAGCTCTGGCTGCTAGAGAGCAAGGCTTTCAAAGGTATCAGTAGCTTTAAGAACTTCTGCATGACCCCACGAGTTATTAGACTAATCCATACTCTTTCCTAAACTGGTAAGAAAAAGAAATGCAGCCCAGCAAGGAAGGCTTGAAAGTTTGTTTGAAGGAAAACACATTACTGTTTGCTGCAGGTAAGGGATTATCAGTCTTTCTGGGAGGCCTTGTGGGATTTCCAGACAATTTTTCCTGTAGCAGCAAGAAATGATCCAGTTTCAGTAGGAAAGGCTACAGGGAAGATTGATCCTGCATGTGTTTAGTCTTCAAAGGTTCAGTAATTTCAGCCACTTGGCTAGGCTTCCCTGCTCGTGTTGTTTATCTTCAGTGATTGTTTGGAGATGCATTCAAAACAAAAAAAATCAGAACCAGATAGGGTGGGTCCAGCACAGACCTCTCAGGAAGGCTTCTTGTCCTCCCTGAGCAAGCTGTAAATTTATTCTTCCTTCAGTATTACATTAGGGAAGGACTCATTTTTGACAGGACTCATTTAGGAGTTGGCTTCTGGGGACTGCAGGGCTCAGCAGATTAGCCAGCGACTCCTTCCCTCCAAGAAACACAGATTTTGTTCCTTCCTTTCTTTATCCCCTCCCCGTTTCTTTATGCTCTCACCCTCTGTTAGTGGTTTCCAGAGAAGCAGCAATCAAATCAAGGATCACATGTAGTGTCCTTGATAAATGACAGAGCTGGTGAGCAGCTTCAGCAGATGGGGCTTGGAAGATGAAATTTAATCCAACACTGTCTCAAATTATTGAATAAATGAAGCAGCCTGGGAAACAAGCACTGTGGATGGGCTTAGCTCATAAAGAACATTTTTTTCCTTAGTGCCCAGGAGTCAAAACTCTTACAGCTGCTTTGAAAATCCTGGCTGGTCTCTGAAATGTTCTGGACTCGCCCACAGTACGTGCCAGTCCCCAGAAGTGGTTGCTGACATCATATAAAATTAAAAATATAAACCATGTTCCCAGCAGCATTGAAAGATCATTAGCTAGACATCAGCTCATTTCTTTGAGATATTAATAGCTGTAATTTTTTTATTTTTGAAAGTTCCAGATTCAGAATTTGTACAGGAGACACTTTTTTTTCCCCATGAAAGCCAGCATGCAAATTTATCCTGGTTTTGCATTAGCATTGCAAGACAGACTAATTTGGCGTTTAGGGGGGTTTTAACATGACAATCAACTGAACAAGGATTCCCATACCACATTCACTGTTATGATCTATTTGACAGTAAAACTCAGATACCCATTAATACTCCAGACCTGGAGCTCAGTGACCATCTCAGGAGGCCTCTCTTTGCAGAAGGATCCACAGCCCCAACCCAGTTCTCCAGGTGAGAGCTGGCTCTGTGGGGCACCCACATCCCACCCCTGCAGCCCATTTCCAAGTGGAAAAGCTTCTCCCTGGGCCTCCCAGTGTGATGTCCATGCCTGAGCTGCCAGTTTTCCTCCTCCATCAGAGGTGGCTTTTCACTGGGTTTAGAGAGAGCTCTCCTGCATCCCAGCAGTGAGACAAAGAGGAAGGAAAAGAAGTGTTCCAAGCTTTTATCTTCTCTCACTGCCTCTCACCAAGGTAGCTCAGCAGTGGCCTGGGGTGAGAACAGAGTGAGGACCCAAAGCAAAAAAAACCAAAACCACAAGAAATAAATAAACAAAACACTGCGAACAATACAAAAAAATTTACAAAGAGCATCTTGCATTTGTTGATCTTTCCTAAGGTTCACTGACTTCAGTTTCCTGCGTGTAGGCTGAAAATAACACAATTTTTGTAATTTATCTTAGTCACTCAGCATAGGGCCTCTGTTCTCAGCTTGTACTTCAAATCTGTTCAGCAATGTATACCACATGAGTCAACTGTGTAGAGTAGCAGGCACTTCCCTGGAGAGCCTGAGTGTGTGTTTTGGGCTAAGAGTCACCAGGATATTTAAATAACTTGGTAAGTATGCACAAACATCAGTAATTCTAGTGTAGCCATAAAAACTGCACAGTATGGAAACATACAGAAAATGAAAATTGGTACCTCAGACAGCCATAAAACTTAGAACTAGCCACGAGTTTGACTTTAGAAGACCAAAGATATCTCTAAAAAAACCCATTAGCTTGTTGGAATAAACTTTGCTACTAACCACAGGGGAAGGTTACAGCTTAAATCTTACCCCATGGTTTTATTTTAATGCTGAGTTAGACCAGGTATAACCTTCCCTAAATTATTAAAGAACTGCTCACCAAGTGCTCCTATGCTGGTTTCCCATAATTCTGTTTTTCAATTTCATTTCCCCTCCCTCTCCTTTCACATAACATGTCCTGGCTATGCAGCCTGTATTACCTATAGATCACCAAGTTCCTTTTGTACAGATCATTTCTCTGCACTGACACTTAAAAATAGCACATTTTAGAGAAGCATCAAAACTATTACTTCAGAGTTGTAACTCAAATTCAGCTGCTTCTATATTCAACACCAGCTGCTGGAGCACATCCCTTTCTTCACAAGCCAAATTAAAACTCCAACAAGAGCAATTTTAATGCTGGTCAGATGGTTGAAGCCTTGTGAAAAGACCTTCCACTCGCTGTGTTGCCACAACATCTTTGAAAACAAGACTGCAAAGAAAACATCTTTGCAGGCTTTAGTCTCAAAGTATCATCTCTCAGTAAAGTTGAGCCCAAACCTACCCCTCTGCAGCTCTGACCCTCTCCCAAATCTAAGCTGGAGGTGGCCATGGACCTTTTATAGAGATTTCAAATTCTGGCTCCATCCTGTCCCGTTTTGTTCTCCAGGATGGGAACAGGAGGTCACACTAAAAGAACTTGTGACTGGTGGCAACGTAGAAGCTTTGTAAATTCGGGGTTACACTCAGCACTTGAAAGTGCCAACTCAAAGACCCTTCTCAAAAACTCCTTTGCTAAATGGAACTGTGGGGAAAATTTGGGATGGGCAGAATTTCATGTCATCAGAGCATCTGGCTAAGACCAACATAAAAGCCGACCATTTTGCCAAAAGCATTGGGAAGACTAAGTCACTGCAAAAAAAAATATTAAATCCCAGATTTAATCTTAAAATGAGAAATGAAACCTCTGCACGGCACCAGTCAGTGATGCAGACTCATGAGGAGAAGTTGTCTCCAGCCCAGCCCGTCTCTCCCTGGTGTGGCTGACAGGAACATTTCCCTGCTGTGGGGCTGGGAATGCCACGTGTGCCAGGCAGGAGCCCAAGCTCTGCCCTGCCTTCAGACCCAAATCCCTCACTGGCAGACCCAAATCCCAGACAACCCAGCGCAGGAATGCCAGCTGAGAGAAGGAGGCAGTGGGAAAGAACCCTTCACCAATTCCCAAGAAAAGAGAAAAGTCCTTGAGCAGATTTCACTGCCTCCGTTCAAAGCTCACTTTCTAGTGCTGGCTGCTGTAGGAAGAAGCTCCATAAGGAAAGCTCCACAGCACATTTCTCCTGAACACCTTCCCTCCTGCCCCTGCACAGGAACAGGGCTGCTCCAAAAGCAGGTTTTCTATTCAGCACCCATCTGACCTTCTCTACCACCAGGGCTTTCTGTGCCACCACTTTTGTAAATGCAGGAAGAACAATGCCATCCTTTGTGGTAAAGCACTTCACACAAAATATTAGGTACAAATTAGGTATTTTTAGCATAACTCAGACCTGCTGACAAAGACTGCACTTTTACCATGATGGATGCATGGTTGGGTGTGTGGTGCAGACATTCTTAAGCAAGCCACTTGCAAAAGTCCACAAATCCATCTGCATCCAATTTGATGCTTACACTTATCCAAGGCTATTTATACATCATGGCATTCTTAACCTCAGTGGCTTTGCAGCTCCCCACATCTTTCAATCATGTAATTGAAATGATGAAATGGTCCCTGCTGTACTTATTTCATGATACCATTATCGTGACTGCACAATGCAAATACCTGATGCTGGTGGAGCTTTGAAAAGTGACCTGTGAACACCAGGCAGCAGCAACACTCCAACCAAAGTGATCTTTTGCTGCCATTCACACTCTGAATGGCAAATGCACAAAGCCATGAATGAGGTGCACAGCACACTCGATTCAATTAAAGGCAAAGAGCTCTGCAATAGGTTTTCAGTGCTGACAGCCTGGTGATAATGAAGCTTAGTTATTCATTGCACTATGAAATGCAAAGCAGAACATCCAACCTGGAGGAGGGAAAGGATAATGTTTGTCTAATTTATCATGTTTCCAACTGACAAATAACTTCAGCCCATAAAAATGAAAAGGAAGTGAAACTTTAATCCTCTCTCCTTTCCTGCTCAGTGAAACGCTTTTAAAGCATGTATTTGCATTCTGGACCACGGATCCCTGATCCTCCTAAAGGCTGCTGTGCATTAGTGGTTTCACACACTGCCCTAGCCCTATTCCAACAGATTCCAGCCATTAGGCAAGCAGAAATGGGCATTTGGGAGGAAGGGAGACACAGGAAATATTCTTGAAAGCAAGAGAGACTGAGATTTTTATCCCACTTCATAATGTAGCAGAGAAAGGAATTAAACACACTGACCACATAATCAAGAGTTTAAAAAACCCCACCTCTTAAGCAAGAGCATTTGTATCACATAACCTTGGGACACAGCCGACATGTCTGTGTTTGGTCTGGTCTCCCTGGGTTGCCTGTGATCAATGGACAGAGAAGTGAAATCACCTTCTGGATCTTTATCAGCTCCTGTTCTGAACAGACCCTTGAGGACCCCTTTCCTCAGGCTCTGATTAGTAGGGGAGCCTTGCTAGACAAGGAATCCTGGAGAGAGGGGCTGGGAGTGCCCCTGCAGAGGCTGAAAGGCTGGGGCAGCCTCCCCAGGGCAGGGCAGCAGTGGCACACAGGTGTTGGAGCTGCTGGGCTTTGAGCTCACTCTCCAGTCTGAGAAGCCCAGAGGGGCAGCAAGGGGAGCTCCAAGGTGGCAATCACTGTCACCAGCAGCAGCAATGGCAGTGCTCACCAACATCCATCTTTTCCAGGGACTAGCACAAGGGACTGCTCAGACCTGAGCTCCTTGATCCTTCTACAAGGGCAACACTCCCCTGCAAACACAGATCCCTGCTGTCAACCCACAGGCAAGGATCATTCTGGGATCTCCTACAGCATCCTGTGCACTTCACATTGGGAATTCAAAGTGTTTCTTTCTTGTTTGCAGTAGGTTTTTATGGTGTGAATTCCTGTAAACTGAAAACACTGTTTCTCTCATTTCATCAGCTACTCTAAAAGGAAAGGGAGGAACCTAAACCTTTGTGTAAGCAATGGGATTGTCCCCAAACACACACAGTGGAACCAACTTCTCTTTCTAATTTTGCAGGTAGCCTGCCATGGTCTGTGGAGGATCTCAAGGGTAACTGAATCAGTGTCTTCAAACCACAGCAGAGAAGCTGAACTCCCATACATAACTGCATTTTTTCACTTACTTCACTTATTTTTCTGTTAAATTACTGTGTCTGCCATTCACTCAGCAGCTAGTTCCAACCTTGCCATGTGAAAATGGCTAAATAAAGTCAGACACACAATTGGGAACTGTGTATCCAAACAGAGCAGAGATTTTCCATGTGATATGAGGGATCTCTCTCATCTTCATCATCACAGACCAGCAAATACTGCAGAGGATCTTTTAAGAGGCACAAGGCACAGTCTGAGACCAACTACAGCCTCTTCTGAGTCACCATCCTCCAGCTTAACCCAAAAGGTTGAACCATACAGTGGATTTGTTCAAGTAATCTCTGCAGAGTCAGAAGTGATGACCTACAAACAAACACTACAAGCCCACAGGCGTAAAAAGCAGCTTAAAATCTCATGCAGCCTCCAGCAATACTGGATTCTCTTGGCTGACCCATTCAGTGGCCTCACCTAGGAGAAAAAAACACTGCAAATTGCATGGAAAAAAGGCCATAGTCTGTGCTGCAGCCTTCAGCTCTGCCAGACAGTGGTCAGAGGAAATTAAAAGAGCTTAAATGAGTAACCAACCCCCAGGTTGCTCACACCACTGTGGCCAGAACGGAAATTTTCCTGAGCCTGCTGAGGGTGGGGAATGAGGACTCACAACGGACTGGAACAACACAGGGGAAGAGATGAAATTCAAGCCTGATCTCAATCAGGGTATGTCTAGTCCAGAAAATGCCACTAGGACTTCCTCCAGAAATTAAAGGCAATAGGGAAGAACTGCTAGGAGTGGAACATTATTAAATCATTTCTGGCAGCATTTTGGAAAGAATTACTTGAATGTTGGCACTTTTCTACCTCTGCTCACGATTCTGGTAGGAGTTTTTGGAGCCCATGGGCTCTATCTGGAGCTTATTGCTTCTGTTGCCTGACGTTTCTTCAGTCAGCTAGCCAGCTGGAAGGTGGGCACCATCCACCCACACTCTTAATCTGAAGTGACTTTACCTTACTGGTGAAATATTTGCCTCATTTTCTCTCTCTGCAAGAGCAAGTCTTGTTAGAGGGATTTGTACAGCTCCCACTGCTCTCACTCCTTATCAACAGGACAGGCACTTCATGAACACTGGTAGCTGAACCAATTTCCCTCCTGTGTTACTGTTGATCTGACTTCTGAACTCTTCAAGGGTGTTTAAGTATGAAGAAAAAATATATTTTTTATTAAAAAGAATATTCAACCTCCATGTCTGAGAAGCTACATGTAGCCTTCCTTTTGCAGCATGACAGTGATGCAGGGCATCCACAGCCAGAGCTATAACTCAGGATGGACTGAAAATACCTGCAGCAAAGCCCTGCAGTGAAGGAGGTCACTCCCAGCATCTCCAGCATCCAGCCAGATGTGCTGCTCATCCTGCCTGCAGTCCAGGTGCCATGGGATCCATATGAGACACATGTGTTAGAGAGAAGAGGCGCTGTCTAGACAAAAAAATACTGAGGAAAAAGAGTAACAGGCCTGGGATCACTCCACCAGAAGACAGTGACCTTCCTGAAGCTCCAGGCCCCATCCCAACCCCTTTCCCACGGCTGGAAGCAGCAGCTCAGCAGCCACAACCCCTGTGAGAGCAGAAGGGAGGAGGTGCTCCAGGGTGCACAGTGGGAGATGACAATCATCTCCCTCATGTCCACCGTGGGGCTGGGCACATGTGTGGGTGGGTCCCAGGTCAACCCAATGACATCAGCTTCTTCCCCAGCCCCTGCTGGCCCCGTTCCCTGCAGCTGGAGCTGGGGCTGGGGCTGGGGCTGGCCACCAGCTCCTTCCCAGCACACCCCACTGCCAGTCCCACAGCCCCACCAGCCACTGTCACGGCGCTGGGACATGTTTGGGACACGTGTGGCTGGGACACCACGAATGGGCTGCACCTGGGTATCAGGCACATCCTGCTGGGGCAGCTCTCAGAGCAAGCTCCCCACTCCCAACCCAAAATACAACTGTAGGCAAGGCTGGGAACAAGGCAGAGGAGTAAAGGGAAAGAAACCACACATACCTATCACCTATTTAGCAACTGCTGAATAAGCTGTTCTGTACACATTGCCCAACAGAGAGGAATAGAGGCTCTTCTGAGTGTAACTCAATAAATTTGAAGGGAGGGAATGCCAACATACACTTCCAACTCCAACCGCTAAATAAGGAAACATACGTGGAAATTACAGATGAACAAATTCTAAACAGACCTAGGGGAGTTTTCTCCTTTTCATCCAAAAAGCAATAAATGTCACAGAACTGAGCAGCAAATCATTCAAAACAATGTAGCTTACCAAGCACGCTGTCAAAGCAAAAAAATCTGAGTCACTTAAACAACTGGATGCTATTTCAGGAGGGGTTTTTTTTAAGGCTCATGAAGTGCAAGTGGCTCAAATTCTCCTTTTGTACTTGCTAACAATGGGCGTGTTTCTTGGCCAGAGCTGATCTGCAGAGGTCTGATTTTTGTTTTTTATTTCTTTCTAAAATGCCTCTCTGACCTCCAGCCATGGGGCCAGGACCTCAGGAGGCCATCTGCCCAGCCTCTCATCCCAAAGCAGGATCAGCTCAGCTCTTATCATTCCTGACATGTTTGCCTAAGTGGTTCTTAAAGATTTCCAACACTGGAGGCTCCACAACCACTTCAGGCAATCTTGTGTGTGTTTTATATAAATCAGCAGATCATCTCAAATTGAATGCTACATTTAATTTTGCTCACTTAGGTCCAAAACAAACGTTTGAAACACGCATGCTAATGTTGAAAGATTGGAGAGCACATGGTCACGAGTGCCCACCACCTACGCCACTGCCCCAGCAGCATTCCCAGCACATCCCAGGAATGCACAAGCACTTGCACCCACTGCTGCAAACCAACAAACCCAGCCCAAGCACCCCGAGAAGTCTGCAGAGCAGGCAGACACACAGTTATTGAAAGCACCTTTAGGTTAGTGATTAGAAACCGTTCATAGTTTTAAGCATCCAAAGCCACAATTATACAGCAATTTCCCCTCTGCTGAGGAGGCTACGGCACTGGGGACCAGCACATTTTGGGGAGTACCAATCTTCCCCAAAGGTTTTATCTCATTCCACAGAAATGTTCACATTTTTACCACACTGGGAACATAAATTACAGTCTGCAGTTTGAGATGGGATCTTGCAAATAATTCTGCTTGCTTTGCACTGGGATTCATACATCCATTGAACCAGTTCCTTAAACATGTAATTCCTTTATCTGCATGGTTCATCAGTTGGTTTTTCAGGATTTCCAGTTATCAATCAGGTCATTGACAAGGCAATGGCTTCCTTTACTTCTTGCAGTTTTCTTTTGATCCCTGTGGTTCAGTTCCTGTGGATCAGCATCTCTCTGTTCCCATCTCCAGACAGCCTTGGGGAGGCTTCCCTGGATTATGGACCCTCCCACCTCAGGCTGGAGCTCCTAAAGCTCTCATTTCTTTAAAGAAAGCTACACTAGTATATGGGTTTAGCCATTTTCCTCCCAATTATTTATTATTATCTGCTGTTTCTATGTAACTCAAACTCCTTCTTTCTGTCAAAGTCGAATTAAATTTAATCAATTTCCTTTGAAGTTTATCATTTTTGTTGTTTCATGTATTGGGTGAAAACATACAGAGCATATCATTAAAACAAACACAGCAACTGGAATTATGGGAAGCACTTCCAGATCCACCATGTCAGAAGTTCTAAACACCCTGTAGAAAATACTTTTCACCAGCTGGGTTTTTTTTGCCCAAATTCTCAATATATTTGGCAATTTACTTTAGTGTTATTCCTTACCACCTTGATTATGGTTTTGTTTTGCTTTTATTAGGTTTACCTTGTATTTGGATTATATTCAATTACAAACACAGTTTATTTTGGGTACCTCACTGAATGGGTTTACAGAGAAAAATCCTATTTCAGTTTCTCCTCATTGGTTTATTCAGTTGCTTCCACCAAAACCCCAGCTCAAGTTCCAATCTGACAGCATATTTTTTCTATTTAATGTAAAATATCATTTGAAGTGAATATTTCTTTCTAATTGTAAAAACACGTTCTCATGGTTAGAGTAACAGTTGTGACAAACTAGAAAACCTCTTGGCTGACAAATTAATTCTGTAGGTTTCTATTTACATCCTTTCGTAGAGTTTGCTGATTTATAACTTCCAGCCAGGAATGAAATGTGCTTGTAACTAAAAGTGTTGATTAAATCATTGCCTGATATTAATCAAAAGAAAATGCAGTGTGAGGTGCAAGTCATTTAAAGGATGACAAATCTGCCACTTATTAAAGTTTAGTTCCTCCAGTGATCCAGTAAGATGAGTTTAAGTTAAACAAGGAAGGTGTGACTTCCAGGAGTCCTCAGTCTCTGTATCCCAGTGAATTTGGGCAGAGCTGCATAGGCTCAGCAATCTCTGAAAAGTCAGGCAATGAACCAGAAACAATGAAAACCACTGAATTTCATGCCAAAGGGGGACTCATCCTTTCCTGGAAAGTTTTGCTGCTCTCAATTTGGGCCCAAATTATGGATTGCAAATGACTTCTCCTCCACACCCCCTTAAAGAAAAAAAAAGTAAAATCTTTGTCTCTCTCTGAAAAAGAGCTCAATGAAGCAGGAAAGCACCGCCTGCCAAGTCTCAGATGAAAGAAGAACTGCAGATCCAAGAGCGACCCAGGCAGACGATCCAGGAGGGAATAAGTGATGGCTGTTCTTCCATGCAAGGCAGCTCCATGGTGTGCTGCACTTCCAGCTGCTGCCGGCGCTGGGGCGGGGTGCACCGGGCTGTCACTTCCCAGCCGGCTTCCCATCCATCTGCGCGGGAACCAGGGCAGCCGGCGGGAGCTGGCACGGGGCAGGATGGATCCCGTTCTTCTGCAGACATTACACACAGCTGGGATGGTAATTTAGAGCCTTTCTACAAAGAGCTGTGATGGGAAGGTAACTGTTTTTCCTTCCATGCCAGATGAAAATCTAAGCTTTCTCTGAAACCTGCTGAGTCAAAGTGGAATAAGAGAAAGAAGCAATAGAATGGCCAGATTTGCACAGGGGATTTCCTTGCCCTTGGGCAAGCAGAGGGAACTGGCAGAACAGCTCTCCTGACCAGCTTCCACATGGGCTGTATTTGTTTCAGGCACATGGGTTTGTGGGATGTACATTTAGAGACAGGGCAAGGACAGTTTGAAAACAAAGGTGCTAAAAGAAAAGACCACCAATCCAATGTGATAGGAGGGGAAAATCATGGCATGGAAAAAAATCCACCCTGCTCAATGTCTGGTGAACTACATCTCCTGGATTAAGCTTTGAATATCCTTATAATTCAAAGTACTTGATCTGGGTCTGCTTCAAATCACAATGAGAACACTCAGGAATTGTGATATTCCCATCAAGCAGCTGCCACTCTATGGCTCCTCCAGCACAGGGTTGCTCTCTTTTGTCATACAACAGCACTATCTTGCTCAAAAATATGTCAAACTAGGTAAGGCCCAAAATTTAGGACTTTGGGTTATCTAAGGTTACACAAATTTCCTTCTGCATCAGAATATGACAGTCTTGTTTTAAGAGGCTAAAGAAACTGGTTCATAGGGAAAAGAAAGCATTAAAATGCGATAGAGGTGGCAAACACTGAAGTCTTGCCTGAGAAGTTTTTAATATCAGTACTCAGGAAGGCATGGAGGGCCAGCAACCCCCTTAGTTTGGTCTGGTTTACCTCAAGAAGGAAGAAGGAGGGTGTCAGATAAAGCCCAGGAACTGTACTAAGGCTACTTAGATGGACTGAGGGGATGGAAGGGAAGGAGCAACAGCTCAGGTTGTCACCTGCTACATGAGGTGCCAGTCACTGTAAATAACAGAATCTCTTCTCTCTTCCACACAAAGAACTTAACACATAAAATACCACTTTAAGAATTCAGTCAGACCCATGACACAGGTTCCCAGGGATCCCAACTTCCACAGCAGCCAATAGCTCCTGTGTATGGAAGTGTACAGGACAAGCACAAAGCAATACTTGACCTGGAAACCCTCCCAGACTCCAGTGGTTTGTGGTTCAGCAGCTTCCCTGGACTGTGCTCAGCACAGAGCAGCCTGTGCTCCCACCCAAGCACCTGCTCCCAGTTCCCTGCAGAGACAAGAGCATTCTTCTGTACTGGTCACACTTCATTCCCTCCTTGACAGCACTTTCAATCAGAGCAACTAAATTTCTTGTGGAATTTTTAATGAAAAATAAATGTTTGCAGCCTGAGATGGCAGATGAAAAGCACCAGCCTGCCAGGTGCCCAGCCCTATCCTCTGAAGAGGTGGCAACAATGCAGCATTTCCTCCTCCATCCCACCTTAGCACTGCAGAGACTCCCTGGAGGAGGAAGGAGAGCAAATGGCTCTTGCTGATGAGACAGATGGGAAAACAGAACCCAGAGAGGAAAGGAAACAGCTTAAAAACTTTTCATCTGACGATTTTCTGGGCAGAGATTCAGGATACTAAATTTGGGCTATGGATTAGGGATGTTGCTACACATCTTTAAAAAAGGGGGAAAAAAACCAAACCCTGAGGCAGAAGCCAGGAGTCTGATTACTCCAAAATCCCAATGACTCAGACACTGGTTGAGATGACACTGAGGCACAGCAAGGCAGGGGTGACCATGTGTCGGGAGAGGAGGAACTCCCCAGTGTGATTTGCTGAGCAGCCAGCACTATGGAGCACTGTGGTGTTCCTAATCTTCATAATTCAGAATCATGCTGACCATAATTACATCCATCAGATGTTTAGGAGCATTCTGATCTTATCAGCAGATCTGAGGAGCTCTTGAGGAGACCGTAAGGACTTGAGAAAGGAATGTACAGATTTTGTTCCCTTTGAGCAGTAGATTGAAAATGCCCTGGAGATCAATGAGAACCCTATAGCACATCTTGGAAATTAATCACCAAAACCAAAAAAAGTGGGAAATACTTAAGGAACAGCTAGAGCAACTAAAACTGAAAGCCAGGAAGGTTTAGGAGTCAAATGAAGGCAGAACTCCACCAGGCTAAATGGATGCAGAGGAATGCAGCGAGTTTATACAGATTACACATATCCACCTTACTGAAGGTATCTACTGCCAGGCTTACCCCAGGAGCAAATGGGAGTTCTGAGGGAAGGGAGGCAATAGCCAAGAACAAAAGTCCTGAGCAATGAACACTCATACTGCAGCAGCAGAGCCTCTGGAGGGACTGTTTGGTTGGAGTCCATGATCTCAGAGGTCTTTTCCAACCTTAAAATTCCTACAAGGGAAGCCCATCAACAACAGAGGCAGAGATCAGCTGCAGGGCCAGGCAGAAGTTTGGTGCCTGGGAAATAAACCCAAGGAAATGAAGAATCTGTGCATACATGGTTTGCTTGGGAGTGTGCACAGAGAGCATTGACCAGGAGAAGAATCACCAAGAACTGAAACACAACCAAGACACTTCCAGCTCTGGTGAATTGAGGGGAGAGCCTAGTACCACAGGGTGAGAAATGACTCAGTTTCTACTGACATCTACTGACTGCTCAGTTCAAGGTTCTCACAGGCTCTGGATCACACTCCACAAAAGGGAAATCACTTGACACCTTCAAGGATGGATGTTTGATACAGAAACCCATCAGTGCAGGGAAAATCAGGTGCCTCATCTCCATGAAAACTCTTAAAAGAAGACACTGAAGAGCTAAACCAGCCCCTGCTCCCACACTGCACTCATCCATGGCACCAAAGCACCCTTCAGTAGCAATTTCAGTGGAAGGAGCATCCCTGACTTGCTTTGGTTTTGTTATTCTACTCCCAGGCAAGAGGGAAGTGGCCTTGTGATTAGTGACTGCACTCAGCAGTATGAATCCCCACTTCCCATTCCCTCATTTCTGGATTCCAAAGTGATTCTCCCTCCGGCACTGAGAAATGCCAAAGGAGCACTGGTTTGCTCCCATTTGTGATAGCCTTCCATTGGACTAAGGAGTGCAAAGCTCCCCTGTGACCCTTCCCAGTCCCTGTGCAATCACCTGAGTTCTCCCCAGTGCTGATGATCCAGCCAGGGAAGGCAGAGCAGTGCATGGCCCCTGTGGCTGGCATTGCACTCAGGCCTCCTCAAGTCTTCTAAATCTCCAAAAAGTTTTACAAATGCTAAAACCAGTGGTGATCTCATGGACAAAGAAGATCATCTAACTGAGTTTGAGACCAACAGGCATGCTTCTGAATAATCAGGGGATGTAATGTGAAAGCAGCTAGAAGACTCTTAGCTAAAATTACGATGTATGGAACTTATCGAGCCAAGTACCTTTTTACTAATAATTTTCCCCTATCTGAATTCAGGCTGATAATTTGCAATTACAGTTGCAAGGGGCTCCAAGTGAAAAGCCCTTTTATCAGATGTTTCTGTTGTTAGTCGGCTTTACAAGAGGGAATCAGATCCAGATGAAGGCTCAGAAAAGTCCAAATCAATCAGCCTTTGACAAGAATTGTAGCCCTCCAGCAAATCCAAATAAAGCATCTTGATTTAGGAAGACATGAATGCAATTAACTGAGGAATCCACATTAATTTATTTCCCTTTGTAAATATTGTTTATTTCCTTAACAGGTTACAAAAATGGTGACACACTGAAAACTCAACAACTCTAATCACTGGGCTAACAAGAACTAAGTGATTCCAGGTCCCCCAAAGGGAACTCAGCCACTCTCAGATACCCAAGTACTGATTGTCTCTGTCAGAGAAGTATTGGCTAACATTTGTTAACCCATAAAAACCACTGTCTGAAAGGGGCATTGAAAGTAAAATCCTTGGCCCTCTAAAGTTTACATTTTTCCTGTGTGAAGCATGCTGACTCTTTGATTAGCAGCCAAGAGAATGGACTCAACTCCATTCCAAGTCTTAAAAAATTGTATGAAACAAAACATTAGTGAAGTGATTTTCCCTTGTTTTAATGTGGTTTTCAACATTAGGTTTATTGTTTTGTGGTTTTCTGCATGGAAAGCATATGCTTGCAATATGTTTACAATATTCTGGGGGCTTAAAGCAACAGCATAGTCATTTAAAGTAAAATAAAAGACAAAACCCTGCAAATAGAGAAATACTGTAATGAAGAAACAACACCTGATGTTTTCACTTGCTAAACCCCTTTGGAAAAGGTACACTATAGATAAAACAGATTCAGTGTTTCTGGCTAATGAATCATATTTTCTCAGACACTATTTTTGTCACCAAATTGTAGAAATGTTCTGGCTCTCCCAGAGTTTGCAGTGTTCACTGGCCCACCTGCTAGAAGGTGCCATCCTTTTAGGTCTCAGGTTATTAAATTAAATATCCAACTCATTGCTCTTTGAATACACACACTGTATTTAAAAGTGCCCTTTAGGGCTGAGATGATCCCAGCAGGAGTGGCAGATACTCAGCACATCACCAAACCCAGCCCCAAAATCCCACTCCAAAGTGTCAGGGTGGTAATAAAGGGAAAAATATCAAATGACTGAAATACTTTGGGGCACAGTCAGAATCAACCACTGGCCCACAGAGGAGGCAGGATGGAGGGGCAGGAAGGAAGAATAAGCCAATAATTCCTAAAATACTATCTCCAGAGCTGAAGGAAGGAGAACAGCTCCTGTAGGAGCAGTTACCTGAGCTCAGCACCACAGTGTGATGGCAATCTCAGGGAGGTTGGGAGGCACACAGGAGGAGCAGACATAGGTTGGATGTCCATCCATAGGTTGGAGGCTCTGGGCAGCCTGTGTCCATGGTCTGCCAAGGGAGGTGGCCATGCTCAGGGTTATCTGCTAAAGCCAGACCCCCACGGTACCAAGCTGGTGCCTGTCTGGGAAATTTGGCTACAAGCAGCCTGAAATCTGCCAGGAGAGCAGTGTAAGTGAGTCTTAAACACAAAACAGAGGTGGTCACATAAAATGGATGTAGCACTTGATCCACCAAACCCATGCAAAGCTGTGGAGTGAGAGCCAACCCTCTCTCCAACAACAGCATGTGCAGCAGAGCGAGAGGGTTCCTCAATATCTTAATGTCTGTCCTCAAAGCTCTGATCTGAGAGAAGCAGAGGAGAAACTGCTGACATGACTCTATGCACAGTCACACACCCTTCCCTCACACCTCCCACAGATAGCCTGGCTCCAAGGACTAGCGTCAGAAGAGGAAAGGAGCATTTAATTTTATAATTCCTACTTAAATGATTCACGAGGTGCTTTTGCAAATTGCAGGAGAACACCCTATGAATCAGTCAGTGACAGAAATAAATTGCATTAATCCATAGTAGTAATATGCTCAGAGTGCTAGAGTTTCAGTAGGAATGAGCTCATTTGTTAAGCTCCCCAGTCTGAGCATGTAGGATGGCTTTGTGCCCTAACATTGTCCCACAAGACAAAGGCCCACTTTCCTGCTGGAAGAGACCCCAACTTGCACACCAGATCTTTGTCTTCAATTTCAGACATTGCTGAGTGGCATCCTATCCTTCCACTGCCTTCTCTCATCTTCTGTGGGCCAGCATAAATCTCTCACCTACTAATTGTGGCCTCCTCATATCACAAACACTGAATTAGTCAGCAGAAATGGGCTGAGATCCAATCTCCATCTCCAAAAGCAGTGGCCATGGCTACAAAGGGAACTCAGCCACTTCAGGATGAAAAGAACCAAGCCAGTGCCTCTAAAAGTGAGGGTGAACTCTTCTAATGGCAATGCAAAATTCAAGAGCAAGACAAATGACAAGGAACATCAGAGCAATCTGAAATCTGGGGCTCTATGCACACAGATTGCTTGAAATGCTCCTCAGGCAGCATCACCTTGCTTCATTTCCCTCATCCGAAGAGTTGAGGCCAAAGAGCTCTGCAAGGTAAGAACTGCACGTGCAGCCATGCCACGGACACCAGGGAGTCTTTGTTTCAAACACCTCCCATCAACTCTAAGTGATTCAAAACTGTAATCTATCCATTCCACCAGAAAATTTAAAATTAGAAAGGAAAAAAAAACGCCCTGCAAACACTTTTACAATGTTAATAAAGGTACAAGAAATCCTGATGCTCTGCTTTCGCCTTGCTATCCCATTTCCATTTAAATACGATTTCCTGTGAAGTGACTGGTACCTGTAAGAAACAACACTGCCAACCTGAATACAAGTGCTGCTTCCAAATCCTTTGAAGCATGACTTGACACTGAACAACTTGCACCTTTATTTCCAACAGCCAGCTTCATTTTAGAGAACTGCTGGAAAATTCATCATCAGGTCCATGAAAAATTACAGTAACTATTAAGAACACATTCCCAAGTGAAATGATGGTCTGGGCCAGTTTCACTGTCCTCTCCTCTGCCATGACTGCATGTTAGGCATGGGGCAGCCAGTCTGTCTTTTTACTAATTTGCTTTATCTGCTGCAGCTGGAAAAGCACAGGATGACCTGAATTTTCCCCCTTCCAGTTTGTTGTGTGGATTGTCACAGCCTAATCATATAAAAAAACCCCAAAATTGTTCTTTCAGGTATCTACCTTCTGATGCTCTGAGTATTCTGTAGTTACAATAAAATCTGCTGCAATAAAATCTGGTTTTCCCATGGCAGAGAACCAAATGCAGGGAAGAATACATACAACTGTCATATAATGCTCTTTTGTAAGGACTAACCTGCAATTTAAAGAAAATAGCACTGTTTTATGAACTGTTTGGAACAGTGCACCATAAACTGGTATTGGTTCCCCGTTTCCCTGGTGTCTCCACAGCATCAGGTCTGTATTAGAGCAGGGAGCAGGGGGCCAGGTGGGATGTGCAGCCTCTGCATCCTGCACACCATGGCTGGACTCAAAAACTGCCTCCTAGCAGAGAGAACATCAGTTTGACAACTGAAATCAACACTTCAAGCAATGATTTGGATCTACTCACATTATTAAAATAGAGAATTTGAGAAACTTTCCTCTTTCCATGTTTTTCACACTGTATGATTTCAGAACCCGCTTCCCTCGTGTGTTCTGGGTGACAGCTCCCAGCCTGTCTCACTGAACTGGTTCCTGATATGCTGGGAAAACGTGGGAGTGCTGGGCATGTAAAAGTTACCATGTTCTGTATTACACACAATGTCTTGGTGGAGGAAAAACATTTCTCTTGGTAGAACACTTTTCAGAGAAAAAAATGTTCTATGAAGTCCAAGTCTGAGAGAAATGTTGCGTGATGTTTTTTTGAGAACACAAGCCCTAAAGTTGGGGTGAAATCTGACCTTAGATTCTTCCTTTATGTCTGCATTTTCTTTTAACTGGGTGGATTATTTCCCCACTTTTGCTGGGCAAGGGTTTTTAGCTAGATTTTCAAAGCTCATACCTCAGCTTTTGACTTTAAAGCACCAACGAACCCAATATTTCTTCAGTAAAGCAGTTTGACATATAGAGACTAGGTTTACAAACTTAGAACAATTTCTGAAAAGCGTTAAAGCTACGTTCCAGATAAAAACTGTGGCTAGAAGTCTGATCCTTAGACCACTAGAGGTCCACAGAGCTGTTTCTGCTAAAGCAGCAAAAAATACACAATAGGGTTTTTTTTATTCCTCTGACCTTGAAGTTTTGAGCATCTCATTTTAAGGATTGAACTTCTCTCCACACATTTGGCTAGGTAGATTAATGCAGGTCAAGGCTGAAAAAGCCTCTTCCTTTTTTGAGTGTATCATTGGTATAAACTCAACGATGAACAAGTTTGTTGCTGACACCTACAGCAATAAAACTGAGGAAGATAAACCAAACTGGAAGTTAATCAGCAAATATTATAAAAGGCAACTGAGCTAGATTTCTTTGGTCATTGCCCGAGCAATCAGAGGAGTTAATTCTCTCCCTCTTCACCTTCAGTAAGAAACCAGGTTATTTTCTGCAGTTACATTGGCTATAAAGCCACTACAGGCCATGCATTAATCTTTTATGCCTCCAGCATCTTTGCAGTCACTGTTATAATTAGAGGGAAGATAGTAAAGTCTGCCTTCAATCATAAGTTTTCCACAGGTGAGCTTTTACTGTTGTTCTGAAATTCCAAAGTTATAACTCCTGGTGACATATTCTGTCAAAAAACCAGCAGTATTTGCTTGACAAAGCAAAGATCACAGGACTGTCCTGGAGCATGACAAATGAAAAGAAAACAACATAAATAAAGGAAATATCTGTTAGCTTGAAGCCTTCCTCCACGTAACTTCTCTTGATGGAAGTGAAAAGCAGTGCTTACTGTTAGATCTGGCTAAAATAAGAACATTTTTCATTGTCCTGCTGAGAAACTCAAATGGCAGCTAAAAAAATCAATGGCAAAAACACAATTGTTAAAAACTGAGACCCCTCCCTATGTTACAAAATAACCTTGGCTTATTAAAAACAAAGATTTCTAATTCTTTATTTTCAATACAAAGATTCTGACACCATCCCTTTTAAGAAGGAAAAAATGTTCATCTGCTACCTACAGCTTCAGTAATGTCTTCTGGATAAAGCTGTTCCTTCTAAGGCAGAGAACAACAACACCTGAAATGCAGTAATTGTACAATCTAAAATTTGGCTTCAAGCATGAAGGATAAATGGCAGGAAACTGGAGGAAGTTTTAGCCAAAACTGGATGACTGAAGACCAAAAATACTACCGTAAATAATTCACAGAGGAACACAGCCAGGGTATAACTATGCAAAAGCTTAGATCTTTTGCAGGATAATAAATTTAATGGAGATGCCTGATAGCATGAGCAGCACAGATCACTAATTGCACATGTTTGAGAGGAGCCTGAGCACTGAAACATAAGCATGTGGTTGGAAGGGTGGTCTGAGGAGCACAGCAAAGGTCTCAGTTTCCATTCCTAACTCTAAGACAAATAATTTTGGCAGACCAATAAGAAAGGCTCTTCTTAATTTATTGTATAGACAGATGTTATGTGATAGACAGATGTTCCTCACCTGGCTGCCTGGGATCTGAGCAGGCCCAGTATTTGGAGAAGCTTTGAGAGTGATAAAATTCCAGCAAATGTCACCATAATTTAGTTTTATTTATTCAAAATTGAGATGAAAAAAGCCAAAAGCATGAAGGTTCAAGGATCTAGGCCTCCTGACAACCCTCAAAACACAAATCATGAACTAAAACACGGCTGCTCCGGCAGCTGAACTCCCAGCAACTTAATCAAGCAGCCAGACAACAGAAAAACACCCCTGTGCTTCCCAGGGGCTCTCACTGCTCCCACCCAAAGCCTGAAAGGCTGGATCTGTCCTCCACCACACCAAGAACAATCAAGATAAAGCTGCTCCATATCAAGGTATAGGATAAATCCCAATGTCAAGGGCCTATGCCAGAAAACCATTTTAAAACTTAGATGGCTTTCAGTGTATCCATAATTGATTCACCTGGAAAGCACAAAACTGCATCACCACCCCTGCAGAGTTTTTTCTTCATGGTGCTGCAAGGGCACTACACTCAGCTTTTTTCCAGATGTCACTGCCAAATCCCACAGGCACTTTTCCAACAGGGCAGCATCCAGCTATGTCAGTGCTGGGATTACCTCTAAAAATGCTGGTACTTGCCAAAATTTAAAGCAGGTGTGCAAAATGTGAAGATGAAGACTCTGTGCATGCCCCCATTGCAATTTTGGCCAAGAACTGACTAAGGGTCTGGATGGGAAATGAGAAAAGAAGGTATTGAGAGGTTCCTGAGGCAACCTGGGATAGTGGAAGGTGTCTCTGCCCATGGCAGAGGTCAGGACAAGATGAGCTTTAAGATCCCTTCCAACCCAAACCATTCTGGGATTCAATGATTAACCTAAGTCAGGTGAACCATTTCCTAGGACACTCAGGTTTTTAGCCAACAGATTGTCCTTTGTGTCACAATATGCAGAGAGGCCACAGAATGACAGCAGCCTGCTAATCTGATGTCTGACACTCATCAACCTGCAGCGAGCAGAGCACACACATCCATCCCTATTCCTAATGCAACCCAAAATAAGCATTTATCTGTGGGATTTGCACTAGTTAAAGTACCAGACTCTCAGAGCAATTTTGAGTTAAATATTTGCATGCAGCTATCATCTATATTTGGGAAGGGACAAGCATCTCCTTCTCCCTGCTAGAACAATGACCATAAGCTGATTTGCCCAAGCAACAAACTAGCAAAGGTACCTGTACCAATCATTAGATTCCCAAGAGTATTTCCTCTGGAATCTCTAAGTGACATGAACAGCCCCATCCTCTCAATCAGTGTGAGCAAGAACAGTTATTTCCAATTAATGCACAAGAGAAAATCAATTTGTGAACTCTCCCAGTGCTTTTAACCTGAGCTACATACCTGGTACAACCACTCTCCTATCACAGATACAATCCCTAATCCAAGGCAAGGATCTAACCTTCATCAGGGGTCAGAAATGTAGCTGACTGAAATAGGATCACAATTAATTTATATTTTTGACCTGTGCTGTGCTTCAGGGTATCTTCCTCAATATGCTGCAGATCCAACAGCACTAGATCAAAGCATATGAAAGGCTGGGACAGAAAACCCTCTGGTGCAGCAGTGAAGTTGTGGAATAAACATCCAGAAGAGAGGAAGGGAATCAGGAGTATTAGTGTAGAACCACAACAGAACCTTTTATCAAACCAGTGCTTTTACAAAGTTTCCTAATGCTTTCCAGCCACAGTCAGAGTAGGAGAGGTTCTTTATTACCTTAAATGTAAAACCATTAGCTGGGCATTCCTCTGGAACTCAACACACACAGGTTTTATGCACAAATAATAGAGTGATTTCTAGCTGTAATACACCTAACATCCAGGAAAAAGGCTGGAACCCTTCATGGCCTTGAAGCCTTGCAGAATATGGCTGCATATTTATGCCAAAGCAAGGAGCATATTTATGAATCTCTGGGCCAGTGCATGTAACATCCACGTCCAAAAAAATGGGTCCATTTTAGCCTGCATTTGAAAGTCTTCTTTATGACTCCACAAGGTTGCCCTAAAGTATATCTCAGAATATAGAGTAGGCAGGTTTGCTTTGGATCAGGAAGCTGATCTCTGTCCCAAGGGCACCAATCTGTGCAGTAGTTGCTATGGCACTGCAAGTATTTTTGTTTGTTAAACAGTAGATTAAATAGTCACATAAAACGATTAGACTGGACGTTGGATCATTCCCTGGGAAGGCTTAAGTTACAAACTGGCTTTCTGGGGAAATTATTTAAGCTTTTCACTTTAAATAAAAAAAGGTTTTTGACTCTTAGGCTGATATGTTTAAGAGACTCTACTCCCTATTCCGATTTAAACTTATTTGTGTAGGCAGGTAATATTTTTAGGCACTTTTACACCTATTAAAAATGTTGTTGTAACTGTTGGCTTCATGCAGTGAGTGCTTTAATAGCTCCTGTTTTATCATCACTATCCTGAATGGTCAGGGCTTGGATTACAATTCATTTGCAAAGGGAATAGATGCCTTGCCTTGGGTCATAACAGTGATGCAGGAGTTAAAGATTAAGTGTTAGACTGAATTACCAGACTGAACAACAGATTCCCCTTAAAAGGCCAAGTGCTCTGTCTCTAAAACCAGCTTGTTTGGTTACAAAAGTTACTGGGGGAATATGAGAACTTTTCGTTTTATTTATTTCATTTACCTGCCTTGGCTACACTCCCTGTACCTACCTGTACCACGCTGCCTTCATTAGGTCCAGGCACTGTGATGAAGGAGATCCAAAAATAAGCACAAATAGTCCATGGTTGATGAATGAGCCTTGGACTAATTGCTCAGATGACTTAACAGGCTCAGGAGCAGATGATGACCGAGCATAAGGCAGCACAAACATCACATGTGACAATGACACAAATGGAGAATCTGTCCTGCTGGCTCGTGCTACCCAAGAATTCCTTTTTTTTTTCCAAAATGCTACCCAAGGTGCCAATCTGGGTGGCAGAGCAGTGCCAGATTAAAGATAAGGTGTTTTATCTTATCCAGCCAAGCAGTGGAGAGCATACAACTTCTGAAACCACGACAGCTCCTATCCTCCTGATGGCTTCTACCAGGATGTGGCTTTGGAAAACACAGAGTATTAAAAACCAGTCCCAGTAAAAGTGAATCATACATACAGATACCAACACAAGATAATTCTAGCTGCTGAACAAAAGATGCCTAATTTTAGAGAACTCTGCTTTTTCAACAAAAACTTCTCTACAGAAAGGTCCAGCTAAGCAAAATAATATTAACATTAAACAAGTACAGCTGTAGATATCAGATAAGAGCAGTTCTGAGGATAATATTTGGCATATATTACACGTCTTCATCTGTTTTTCCTGTACCCCCATAAATGATGACAGAACTCCTCTCTGCAAGAGTTCCCACAACCAAAGGCATTGATCACTGGAGCTTCCAAAAGAAAGGCATGAGAAGGCAATACTGGCTCCAAAGAAAACAAAATGTGTACCAAAGTTGCAAGAAAGAAGTCGTAAAATTCCCATCAAAAATGCCAGTAGGGCTGAAGCAGATCAACTGCAGACAGACCTGGAAAGTTTAGTGCTGAGTCCCCTTCTTGAGCAGGGGTGTAACAGAGCAGATGCTGAACAGCTAAAATTACAGCACCAAACACTGCCCTCAGGCAGGAGGAGACATGAGCAGCCCCTGCCTTTAGCAGCAAATGCAAATAAAATGCCCATTTAATAGAATCTAAAAGCTTTCAGCTTCATTTCAGAGACCTGGGCCCACAGCCACCATTGAAATCCCCAAAGCTGCAGCTTTCCAGTGTCCTCCTGGAGTTGTTGCTTTGGAGTGATCTCGAATCACCATTTTCTGGGGATGAACACCATCCTGCTCAAATCTAGTGCTCTCCATACAGCCTGCCCTGGGAACTGGGCTGTTCCAGATGATGTGAAAAACAAACTGGGGAATGGGAACACCCATGTTCAGAGAGGACAAGACTCACAGGAGCCTGAAAAGAAATGCTCTAAATTAGTTCAAAACAGGCATCTGAGCCTCCCTTAGAGACAGGGCCATCATGAAAGCCTTGGCACCACATTTGTTTGCTTCACAACTGTTTCCTTTGAGGAAACTAAATTTTTTTTTTATCCTTACATCAACCATCAGGTATAAGCGATTGGTTGTAAAATTTTACAGATGAAGAAACAGACAAAGAAAAAAGTCAGCATTTTCTGGTGTGGAAATAGGACTTTGGAACTGGAGACCTTGGGTGTCTTAAACTGGGATGTCTGAGCAGCAGCAGCAGGGGGTGGTGGTTGTTTGTTTGTTTAAGGCTCTGGCCTACCATGAACCACCAACAGAAGCCAGTGGAAGCTGCTTGGATTTGGCAACTCCCAACCCAGACAGCCCAAAAATTAATTGACTGCCTCTGAAAAGCTGGCCTGAGTACTTTGATCCCCATCACACACAGGAGTTGATTGTGGAGCCACAAAGCACAACTCAGGGCCCCATTTCATAGCTTGCCGTGCTGGGCCAGGGTACTTCCAAAAACACACAAGTTTGTTTTTGGATGCCTTCTGAGCAACTCCAAGAGTGAGCAGCAACATTAAGCTCAATTTCAAGCTGGACCCTTTCCCTCCTCTTCCATTTTTCTTTTTGAAAAGAGGAATTCCTCCATTTAGTTTTAATCCCATTTCTCTCTCTCAAAGCTGCCAAAAAATCAAGCCCAGTTCACATCAGACAGCAATTTATTTCCTTGGGGTGAACCAGCAACCCCACAGAAACACACAGTGCCCTGGGCCTCCTCCTGCCTCTGGAAGGCTGTGAGGCCAGCAGGGTGTTGGGATGCTGGGCTGTGTCCCTTGCTCTGAGCTCCCTCCAGGCCCCGAGTCCATCAGAGCTCACCCACAGGCTCTGTGGTCCCAGAGCCAGCACAAAAAGCAGCCCAGCAGAGGTTTTTATTTACAACCTGCTGACAACAGAGTGGAAATTGATAGAAGCTGCAGGCAGCAAGTGACTCCCTGTCTGTCAGCACCAAATGGCAGCTCCTGCCATTACTCCCTGGATGGGAGCTCTTTAACTATTTCTGGCACGGCTGGGGATTCCCAGGACACTCCACCATGTTTCTGTTTATGCCATCTTTATTGAAATGTTCTTCCACTGCCTTTGGCTGACTTGCTTCCAATTCCAAGCAGTGAGAATGGCTCAGGACCTCCAGAGTTACACATTTACTGTGCCCAAGTGTTGCTGGACAGGTACTGCTCCTTCAGCCTCCTGCACTGCCAGGTGTCAACACAGAGCACGTTTGAACAATTTGTCCTCTTTTTATTTCTCAGTCTTTCTGAAGATGAATTCTTCTAGTCCTTATCAAGGTCAGTAGGATTTGCAGGTAGCTCAGAACCTTTACAGAGCCCACAAAGCTCTTTGAGAGCCCAAATTCACCTCTGGGACATACCATTTTGGAGCCAGCATAACTTCCCAAACCAAGTCACATACTCCAGCCTCTCAACCTAAACTCAAACTGATTTTAAATACAAGATAGGACTCAAAAATTTTAAACTGGAATCACTCTAAAAAAAAATAGTCTTCTGTAAGCTTTTGCCTTCCACAGCTACCTGCTGAGAAATAAGCAGGTACAGCCACAATGTCACCATCATCCCTGTGAGCAGGCAGAGAATGATAAAGGAAAATGAGATAAACTCCAGATTCTTCAGCCAGCATCCACCTCTGCTCACTGAAAGGGCAAACGCTGAAGGACACCACTAGTGCCTTAAACCTTTTTGTGGAAGAATCTGTGGCAATTTCTGTCTTAAAGAGAAGCAAATCCAACAGCTTTGATCCAGTTCACCCAGACATCGAGGGGCATAAACAAAAATCATGTGGTCCCAAATAAAAACACCAAAAGTGCTCTATGATTACATTGGGCCCAACACTATGTGAGAAATGCAAAAAGTCCCTTGTAAAAATACCTCCTCCTGTTTCACCAGAATTTTCCACATCACAAAAGAGTTGGTCAGATCTGGGCAAAGATATGAGGAGATCTTCTGTGAGTCTGGCTTGTAATTCTCAAGTTGCACATCAGAGCAGACAGACAAACTTACTCTTGATTTCTGGATCTTGTGTTAAATCTGTGGCAGCCCATGACATGCTCACACTGAACTGAGTGAACACAATCCCAGACTGAGAGCAGCACATCAACCCAGCTGAAACAGGGGTGATTAAAGCTCTGTGTACCACTGGAAAAAGAACCCAATACAACCAAACAGTTAAAAACATTTATGGAGCAAACATAAACTTTCCATCAGGCAGCTGGTTCTTGCTCGGGGAAAATATATACGTTGCTAATAGGAATTATATCCTGTTTCCTTTCTACTGCTTAAAACATACAAACAAATTATATTTCAGCCTAATGACATATTATTCATGGATCTTTTACTTCACTGGAATTTATAGTTCAATTCCAAACCTGTAATTTTAAATGTTGGCTGTTTTTCTAAGTAATTTACCAGGAGGAGGTTCCAGATCCCCTTCATTCTCCTGCTGGCAAGGAAAAAAAAACCCTGCCAATCTCTGCATAAATTGGTGCATATCACAAGCCATGCCACTTAGATGCCCAGACAGGGCTTTTCACATTAGAGCTAAAGTAAAAAAAAATATTGACACACACACATTATTACATAGAGCCTTCTTCTCTGAGGGTCACACAGCTGGTGTTAAACTGGTGGCAGCAGAGCACTGAGATCCAGAGAAATAAATGCAGCATTTAGGAACAAGGCAAAATATCCCTAAAAAAGCAGTGTTCAAAGAGAAGGAAAGCTGCTACCGATCTCTTGCTGCACAAACCCATTGCTGAGTAGGGCTGGGCTGAGAGGGAATCTTTAAGGACAGTCAGGGACAGCTCAGCAAGGCAGGTGTCCTGAGCAGAGACCTGCTGCCCACCAGCCCAGCTTCCCTGGTCACCCCTGTGTCACAGGCAGGGCCTGGGTCACAGCAGGGATGGAGCAGAGCAATGACACGTGGGACTGAGAGCTCCCTGCCAATTCACAGGGATTCTGGCTGGAAAACTGCAGGCTGGCTCCATCTAACCATGCAAGAGGGTCTATAGGAGCAGGCTGGCACCTCAGTTCTGGAACACGTGTTCCAGTCATCTGTAGGTCACATACCAGAAGGCTAAATGTTAAATTTTGGCTGGTCTAAGTCCCCCACATCACACACAGCTCTGGAGGAGACCTGTACCTAAAGTATTAGCATGTCCCCATAGGGGTCACAACCTGAGTTCTGCCCAGCACAGGGAATTTCCCCTGTTGGGGATGAAGGAGAGGTGGCTGTCAGGCACAGCTGTGCTGCAGAAAAGGCACAGAGCAAGCCACAAACCACATCAGCTCCACATGCAAGGACCTTCCCACTGAAATAAGTGACAGTGGAAAAGAGAATGACATTTTGGAAGCCCAGAAGGATCCTGGGACCCCACACCCCCAAGAATGGTTCCTGCAGAGCTCACAGTGCTTCCTGACCCCAGCACTGTTTCACAGACCAGTTTCTCTCCCTGAGCAGGTCATGGGAGCAGACACATGAAGATGGGACTTGATCTAAGATGTTTCTTTGTCAGAAGCTACATTGAAGTCCAGAGGAATATTTTGCTCTCACTCCCTTGAAGTCACAGGGACTGCCTTCTTGCTCTGCATTATGTCAGATTATTTTACAGCAAGAAAGGGTGGAAAGAAACACCTTCAAACTAGCCTTGCCTTTCCCCCCCATGTTCCACTTTCTTCCCCCATGTTCTACTCAAGAAAATCCCTCAATCCCCACAAAACAGGCTGAAGCTTATGCCAAACCTAACAGAGCTCATACATACATTGTTATCTTTTGAAATGACACCTTCAATTTAATTATCTCCAAGATTAAATCATCTCCAAACTATTAAGCAAAATAACTCAGTCGTGCCAAAACACTGCATCACACCATGATTTCTCTTTTTTTCTAACCCACTTTAAGCTCCCTCTCTCACTAGATTCACAGAATGGCAGAAGCACACAGATGTGCACTCGTGCCTGGGCCCCGCAAAGGCCATCCTGCCTGCATAGCTCACCAAGTTTCCCATCTGCTTTAATCCCAACCTCAGCTCTGCTGGGGTAAATTCAGAGGAGTTCCAGGGCCTTCAGGGGCAGGAAGGAATCAAATTCAACCTGCTGGACCCTGTGTTGTACAAGTAAAAGAATACCTGAAAGTGCACCAGCTTCATATGCAAATGTACACGAGGAACATCAACCACCTCCAAGGTATTTTAAGCATCTTCAGTGTTGCTTTGCCTACAGTTCCCACAGACCCATCCCACTCCCTCACTGCATGCTGCATTTGCCTGCACAGCTCTGTAGGCTGGTGTTTGCTGTGCTTATTTGGGCACACAATTCCTGCCCCATTCCCCCAGTGGTCTGGGAAGTCAAGTCACCAGCACAAGGCACTGACCAGCCTGCCTCACCAAGGCAACAGCACATTCCTTTGGTGAACTGCAGACCTTGGCTCCACAGCCAAAACTGAAGTGTTTCCTTCTCTTTCCTACAGGAATGGACACCTGCCCCAGCAGGGACAGGGCTGAGTGAGCAGCATCATCACCCCACTGCAAAAGATAAAGATGATTCCTTGGTCTCACTGCACAGCTTCAAGTCAGGGGAAGTATTTGCCAAGAAGGAATGATTATTCCAGCCAAGCTTGTTAGTACTGCAGTGTCATTTACCATATGAAGGCATGTGCAACAACATAATGAAGCCTGAAAGATCAAGGAAATAATTGCAACCTTCTGGCTGCAGGGCCTAGGCAGGAGCACACACAGCCCAGGAGTGGCTCCCTTGGCCACTATAAGCCACTAAAGCAGAGTGTGTCTCTGAAGATGATTTTAGAGCTGCACCAAGCAGCTGGATGTACCAAGGACTGGATGAGGACCACAAGCCAGTTTTACCTGGACCCCAGGAAAGCCAATGTGCTCAGAGACCAAGTGTTTGGGGCTACCACATCCTCTAACAGGCCAGGCTGGGGGCCAGGGAGGTGCAGGGCAGGGGGGTCACCAGACTCTCACAAAGTAGGCTTGGTCTAGGAGAAAAAGGCCAGGGGCAGAATTTTACATGATCAAGGCTGCTTCTATCACTCAAATATTTGTCATTTCTGCTCCAGGGAGAGAAAATGCAAACTGGATTGAGGCACAGAGCTGAGAAGCACCAACATCTTCTACAGGGCACTTTTGTTAACCACAGGAAAGTCACTGGAGGTTTCCATCAATGTCTCAACCTGCACAGCACCTAAGTGTGCTGTTAATTCTTCCTCTGTGTACAGGCACACACCATTCCTCCTAAGGAGCTCTAAAATTCCTGGTGATAGATCAATGTGCCATCTAGGCCCTCAAAAGCAACTACCTGCCTCAGGTACCAACAAGGTAAATGCCAATAAGAAGTGCCAGGAAGAACAAGTTTTTGATAAGGGCTGGAATCAAGGCAAGCATAAAGGACCATCCATCAGACAGTTAACAGAAAAACTTTTTCTTCCTAAGGTTCTTCTCAAGCACCACACTTTTCTAGCTGGGCTGTGCTCTGGGAGGTTTATCTGCTTTGATGCAACCAGAAGAGATCTTAGTAGCAGTAAAAAGCTTTGAAGCACACAGAAATTTCATTTGTGTTCATGTCCTGTGACACTGAGATCTGGAGATGGATCTGGAGACCATTCATGTGTAAGCACACAACTTCATAACTGCCTTAATTTTGTGATCTTTTAACTAAAGCAGACAGTGCAGACAGAAAGAGCTTTCAGTTTAAGGCTCTATTCAGTTTTTACAGACCTACAGCTGTTATTCACAACATAAATAACTCCACCTTTTCCATTCCTTCCCATCCTCTGGTATTCTTATGCCTTGGCAGGAGAATTAATCACTTGACTGGTGTCTGTGCTGTTTGTTATTTTATATTCTGTCCTATCTCCCCTTGCACGGGAATGGTGTTGTGTGGAGAGGAATAAGAGTTTCCTATTTCTACAACAGTTTGCCTTTTAAAAAGTTTGAACATTTGGTTCTCTGGAGACCTGGAAACAAGATCCTGGCACAGGAGACCTAATGTGTGCTAATGTCATGACACTGTATTGGATTTAGCTGAACTACAGGCCTGTGAATGACAGTGCCTGCAAGTGAGAGGCAGCTGATGCAGGGCAGAGAGGGAGGAAAAGAGAAAAACATTATGTCAAGCCTGAGAACTCACCCATCTGAGCTATCAGGCTGCTCCGAGTCAGCAATTTATTTTATTAACATTATTCCCTCTGGTCTTATGTCTTGGTTACCCCAGCAACCCTTCCATGATTACCTTCCAGTCCTCCAGCCTCAGGACTGAGGCACCAAAAGCCAGGCACACACAGAGAGAATGGGGTCCACAGCAGGGAAACTGGGACAGTGCAAGACAATTTCTCTCCTGTAAGATCCTTTGATGAAAGAAAGAAAACGACAAAACAAGCTAACAAACAAAACAAACTAACAAATAAACAATCAAAAAGAAAGGAATATATTTTATCATGCCAAAATATTTTATCTTTAAGAAACATTTCTACAAGTTGACAACTGTTGGTCTGACCTAAAACTCAAAGGTTCTGCTCATGGTGATCCTGCCTCTGTGCAGAAGCCAATTTGAAATCCTCTGCCGTCCCTTTGGACCAGTCTCATGCTCCAGTGTCCAGCTCTACCACAAAGTGAACATCTGGCACAGGCCAAAGCTGACACTGGGATATTTTGCAGTGGGGAGGGGGTGCAGGACTAGGATTCCATTGTTCTGGGTGGGATTTTAATTCATGACAAAAACAAGCAAAAGGAACAGACTCCTGCAGAAGCTATCAGGCAAGTGGCCACTGCCAATTCCTCCCCAGATGATCATTCCACAAGCAAATTACCACCAAACTCCCCAACTTTCAGCAGGTCTTGTGTCCCTGCTTCCCTCATCACTTGTGAATGTCATCTGCTTCTCAAACCCCATTAACATCACCAAACAGGGAAAAACACAGTGAGGTGGTTTTCATTTTTCACCTATGGTTGGCACAGAGTTTCAGTATAGTCAGATAAGCAGCAGTTCTCAGTTTTCACAAAAAAGGAGATAAACAGCTGTCCTTAACTGGTTCCTTTTCAAGGTGGAATCCCACTGAAACTGTCATGGTCTTACACAAGCATAGGCTCTTAAGCTGTCTACCACCTCCCTTTCCAACTTTCTAAACAAATCCAGGATGTAAGAGTTATAGCCTGCCATGCCAGCATCCAGAGCTCCTCATGGTCCTTCAGCTCTCCTTGGACTAAGAATAAATTGCTTTCCTTCCTACTAGTTTTACTTGTTCTTTCTAACCATCAGTTGTGCAAAGACCTGTGAGCAGAGCAAAACTCACTGAAGGTTTTCACAAAAGCTCAGGATACATTGTGTGGTGTCCAGTTCCAAAATGGCATAAATTATATCCTGGAACACATTATGTCCTGCTATGTTAGACAAGAGGAAATGTGGTATACAATGAAATAAAAGACATCCTGGAACCCATTACATACTCAAAAGACAAAAGAAAGGACATTATAGGATCGATGTGGCTAATAAATGATGTGTTGGCATCTCTCTTCTACCAAGATGTGGATTAACAACAGATGTATTACACTAATGTCTATTTGTACACTAATCTAAAACAACTGCATTGCTGTTGCAGACAGGAATTTGATAAATGCAGCCCCTATTCCAACTCCATGAGTGCTGCTGAGCTTTAGGAAAGGTGGGGAGGTGAGCCACTCCCAGAGTTTTCCTTTTCAGAATTCAGGCACTTGCTCTCACCTCCTTTTCTTGCTGGGTTGTTCCCTGATGATTTCTTGCTCATACATCTGGGATCCTATGGATGCAGGGAAGAAAATGGGCTGCCCTGCACATCCCAGAATGCTCAGCTCAGTTGCAGGACACTTGGGAAGAAAGGGTTAACTCAGCATGTTGAAGCAGTCAGTGCTTAGGAACTCCAGAGGTTAAAGAGTTAAATCCCGGAGCCTGGCAATTTCCAAAGTATCACTTTCCTTCTCACAAGCCAACAGCCCTCCTGCATTTACATCAAGCCCCCCAGGGAAGGCAGCTGCAGAAAGCAGGCACAGGAGATACCTTCCTCAGGTAGCTGAGGAATAGGAGAGAGGGTCCTGCTGGATTCACCCTCTGGTTCCTTTCCACAAGTGGCAGCTGCAGAGGAGTTACAAGCCCCCACACCCCTGTGCAGTCCTAGTTTGAGAGCTATGACAGTTCACTCACCTTCCTCAACCTGAGAAGCCAAGCACAGGAGAGCAGCCTTTGCCATTCTGAAACACACAGCAAGCTGCAGACAAGGTGGAGACAAGCCTTTACCAACCCTCTTGGCACAAGAATGAAATTCAGTTTAGCACCAGTTGCAGAGAGGCTTCCCCAGGCACTGCTGCTCTCCTATGCCATGCACAGAACAAATTTCTATCCACAACATCCCAGGTTTTGGGTGTCTCATGCCAGGGAAATGAGGAAACAATTGCCTCCTGTTCCTTTTCCCACACCTGAAGCTTTGCTAGGGACTGATGTGATTATTCCCAGAAGAGAGTGCAGAAGAAGGGGCCTTGTAGAGTACAAGCAGAGGAGTTTGCAGTACCTGACCCTGTGGAGCCAGCAGAAGTTGTGGATGATGGCACAGGTGGGAGCTGCTGTGAGCCACCAAGGACTGGGCACAGAAGAGCAGCTGGGGCTGGGAATCAGCAGCCCACCTCAGCCCAGCACTCCAAAACTGCACTCTGCCTGTTCCTGACTGCAGCTGTGCCTTAACCACTGGAAGAGAACAAGAACAATGGGTCTTGGGGGGAAACAAAAGAAACAGAAGCCTGGGAGGAAGAGGGAAAGGAATGTGAAGCTGGCTAGATGAGAAAGCCTAGGTGAATATATCTGATCCTTCCTCCCCAGCCAGCAGAGGCTTGCTCTGTGGAAAAGATTTTCTCTGAAATAATTTGCATTTGCTTCCAAACTTAGAGCAGATCTGTCACCAGTCACTCAAAGCTCCACTTCAGGAACTAGCTGAGATTATAGAAAAATTTGATAGAGTCTGTCCCCACAATGTTCACAGCCTGGCTTGCTGGTGTGACTAAGAGCACTACTTGGAAAATGGATAGGCTGGGAGTCCTGCAATTACACAACACAAAATGCCAGAGCAGGTTGTCAACCAGAGGAGAACATGGAAATCTGTGAGCAAAGATGCTTCTTTTCAGCACATCCACAGATGCCACACACATTTTTTTCTACATATATTTAGAACTTATATAAAGGGGAATTGTTATTTTGTGTTACACAATGCAACATCTATTCAGAATCAGCATCACAGCAGGTTTCACACTATACTCCATCCACTGCTTCACTTCTAACAGGCATGTTCAGTTCCCAACAGCATTGACCCAACTACAATGTATCAAAAGCTAGTCCCACTGTTTACCAAACTTTAAATTCCTACAAATTAAAATTCTTATTAAAATTTTAAAATTCTATTAAAATGAAACAAAACCTCTCCCTGCAGAGTTCCTAGTTTTGATACTTAGAGAGATGTTGTTAAGAACTTTAAGATGAGCTGCTTCATATTAAGAGCTTATCTATCCACACACACTTGCTAAAGGCCATCTCAGATTAGAAAGCTGCAGAATAGGTGTGCCCTTCCCTGAGATCAGATTTCTTCCCCTCCCCATAAAAGTCTGAAATCTGAAGCAAAAGGGAATCTCATCTCCAGGCCATGGTCTCTGCCTAAGCAGCTCTGGTTCACATTTTCATTTCTTGCATTGCTGCTCCTTTCCTTTCTCTGGATGTATGTCAATGCCCTTAAGGTGCTGAAAAAGCTAAGTTACTCCACATGGAGTAGAAGTGGGAAAATTCTCCAACTTCCACATAGCTCAATATTCCAGTATAGTCTGAAGTTTTGCTCCCTGCAACACTTCAACACTTTGGAGAAAGTTAATTTTTCCTGGGACAATAGGATTTGCAAACTTCCATATGACATTTGTTTGAAAGATGGCTCACATTGACCCTGGCAAAGTTATGTGATCATTGCACAAGAGAAACACACACAGTGGTCCATTGGAGAACTCCCTTTGTTGGCAGGAAGTCAGGACTTGGCCAAGCCTCCTTACAACAGAGGTAATGCAGTGCCCAGGGTCTCAAAACCAGACACACACGCCACACACACATCCCCAAGGCAAGATGGCCCATTAGTGACAATTTCTATGCTAACCAGGGCTTCTGTTTTGTGGGCATTTGAAGTAAAGGCTCCAGGAACAGCAGAAGTTGGCATTCACAACACACACTCAGCAGCAGGACCAGAATCCTTTATCCAAAGAAACCGTTCCTCCATTGCAGAGCACTTGCTAAACACCATAAAACAGAACAGGGTGCCAACTTTTCCATGAAACACCAATTGTTTCTGCAGAACTTTCAGCTCCCATGGACTATCAGCCATCACTCCCTGTGCCCAGGGAGGGAACAGGTGCCAGCTGAGCCTGTAGCTTCCTGTCCTTGGACTTGACCAGGAGAGGGACACCTCAGTATTCCAGGAAAGAAAGCCGGGGCACCTGGGCAAACAAGAGCCTTGCAAAGACAGGATGAAAGGGGAGGTGAGGGAGAGGTAAAGATGGAAGAATAGTGAAGGACAACACTTGGAGAAACCTACAGCATCCTGCCCCAGGTTATGGAATTCCTGGCTGTAGCCCTGTCCCTAAGCACCAAACACTTTCGATGAGTTAAGACCCTGGCCTGGGTGCTGCTATGGAGCTGGATCTCTGCTGCTTTCCATCTGTTTGTACTTGAGCTGATCAAGAGTCTTATGAAGTAAAAGAACCTCTTAAAAACTATGAATAGGGAAAACTGGGACAACTGCAAGAGGATATCCTAGAAGCAGAAGTGAGGACAAACTTTGGCTGACAGCACTTAGAGCTGTAATAACACTCTCCTCCTATGTTTAATAGCCATTAAAGGAAAAAAAATACATCCATGTACAAAAACAATCACTCAATCAAAAGCTGAAAAGGGGCCCTAAGGCCACCTCAGCTTGTGCAAGACATTGGAAGGGTGCAGTGGGAGTTTTCATTTCTTTAGTGCTCTAAAAACAACAAAGTATTCCAGTGGCAGCATCTACTCAGTGGCCTTGCTTCAACAATCACTTTATTTGCGATCTCTGAGGATGTTATAGCAATTTGTGGTGCCTTCATAAATACCTCAAGCTTTGTGTCCCCTGCACAGAGCATTAATCCCTCAGAGGACACTGGGCACCTGGCAGGATACAATTGTCACCTTCCACACACTGCCCTGCAGCCAGCAGCAAAGTAGGAGGCAAACACAGAGAAACAACACAGCAAAAAGGTCATTCCTGGCTGACAGGGTAAAAAGAGGCCAGGAGAAACAATGAATACAAATGCATCCAAATGAAAACAGGTCTTGCTGAAAAGCAGGACAGCAAAAAGGTCCTGGGGACCTTTGTACAAGCACTTAGGGCAAGAAAGTCACAGTTCCAGAACAGATCTGACATCCATATGGCAGAGGGACAATCGTCCTGATTGCTGTTCTACCGAAAAAACGGGTGTTGAGAGTGAACCAAGGCTTAGGGCTTCTCTCCCTAAGTTCATGGATACTAAAGAAAAGTCTTCCACACCAGTTGCCAGTGTGGATACTACAAGTTCATGAGACTGCAGAAACATGTGCCCCTTTGGAATTGAGAACTTGCTGCATATGCTGAAAATAGAGTGAAACTGTTCTTCGGTGTATTCCAAAACTGTCCCCATGGCAACAAGAGCAGAACAACTTCTCTAGAATCAATTGCCATCTCTGCTTGCTGAGCATTAATAGTTGTCTCCAGAGATCTGTAGCATAGACAGCTTCCAGGAAACAAACTGATATGATCATGGGTTAAAAAAAAACCATGAGATGCCCAGGTATGACAAGAGTTAGATCTTTGCTCTCAAGAGGACACACAGATGGCAATCAGGTGCTGAGGACAGCAAGGTGCTTCTAAGGTGAGAAGAGATATTGTATTTGGACCTGGCAGCAAAATCCACAGCTTCTACACAGAGAAATTCTAGATGGCAGTTTTCTCTAATGGAGATGACTGAGAAAAAGCTTACTAAGAGAACTTGAGACCAAACACCAGTAAAAACAGAAGAATATTCTTGCCAAATTCCTTCGCTTGAGGACTGTGTAATTAGGCCAGGAAAAGCACAACAGAATACACTATGGAGAATAGCCCTGCATGGGCTTGCTAACCCAACAGGCCTCCTCTACCTCCAAGGCCTGCATTTCATTGCAGCTACCTGGAGGTATAGATTACACCAGGTGGTAAGCCAACCATTCCGATCTCATGGTGAGATTCAGCCCAGGCCCAGTGTGGGGGGCTGTATTTTGACACAAGTCACAGTAGCCAGGGGAGCCCTCCCCGTGCAGCAGTGGAGTTCTGCCCACATCCCTGGTGGAGGGCAGGACACTGATTTGCATGTGCTGTTCCTCACACGACTGCAGAGATGAGCCTGCTGTAAAGGGGGTCCAACTTCCTCTGAAATGTAAGGCCCATGCAGCCTCACTGGGACGTTGCCAAGACTCCAGATTCTGAGTATTTGGAAAATCAGGCACCTGGGCACTACAGCAGAGTTCTCTTTCCCTTACCACCCAATAAAACAAAGCTACCCAAAATAGCAAGCTGAATTTTGGAAAGGTTGCTGTACATCACCCCTAGTGTGACCTTGCCTGAGTCATGACTGGACCCAAGAGTCTTCCTCTCCAGCTCTGGACTCTAAGTAGATGGCTACACTGCTTCCCCTGAGACCCAGCAAGGCAGAAATAGGAAATGAAATGGAGAACAGGGAGGAAATTCCATCTCCCAACACAAAAAATTAAGAGGCAGTCACAGAATTCTCCTGGTAAGAGGTAAAGAAATACGTATGCAAGAGTGAAGGCTAGAGACACAGAAATATCTTGTTAAATTTTTACAGTTTAACCACTGAACAAGCTACTTTCTCTCCATAATTTATACCTGAATTGTGTGTCTAGACATGACATCATTTTAAGGTATGCCTTGTGTTCTGTGGTAAGTTTACAATAACCAGAACTTATAATTGCTGTGGTTCAGGTCAGCAAAGGCGGAAAAAATATTCAAAGCCCCTTCTAAAGCAGCTGTTCTTGGTAATCGCTTTAGTCTGTTGTTTTCTGTCAAGGAGACAAGGCCTAGCAAATGCTAGAAGCCAACACTGAACCAACTCCCCTTCCTACAAGTGACGAATACCACAGATAATCTTCCATCCTCAATCAGCTTTATTTGGTATGGTTCATATTAAAAGAGTGAGGGACAGTCAGATAAACAAGGGCAATAAAAACATCCACTGTGCCTATGGAGATTGATGGCTACAGGCACCCAGATCCTGCTGTATGCCCATTATCCAAATATCCTGTGGGGCTCAGGTGGGATCACAACAAATCCCAGTGTATTCTCACTATTGAGGCAGAAATCCCAAGGCTATGAAATCTGGAACCCCAGCGTAGTTAACGTGCACCAGCCACTCTAACTGGAGGAATGAACCCTGCTGTGATAAGGGCTGCTGGCCAAGTGACTTAAATCACATGAGGAGTTGCAATCACTGCCCTGAAGCATCCTATTGCATCAATGAAGTGGAATTTAGTCATTGCAGTGAGGGAGAAGGCTGTGCTATTTGAACACTAAATGATGTTGGGGGGATTTGGGGTGGTCAGTTTGCACGAGCAGGCTGGATACCCCAGGAGCAGGAGCTGGCAGCAGAGCACTTGGGAAGATGCTTCAGGGCACATCAAAACTGTCTTTATGGCAGCAAACCCAGAGAAGCCCCCATGCTGTCAGATCCAAAGCAACTCCAAGATCCCAAAGAGAAACCTGGATCTAGAGGTGCATCAGATGGAACTCAGCCCACAACATGCATCTCAAAAGGCACAGGTATGTCACACACAGGGAAACTTTCTAGAATAGTCCCTGCTGGAAGGGACCTACAACAATGACCTAGTCCAAGTGCCAACTGGTTGTTTTGGCAGGAGCATTAATGTTGCTACAAGGAAATGCACATGAAGGCTACGTGCACTGTGCTCCTTCCTGTTATCTCAATGGGCACACAAACAGCAGCCAAAATAAGGTCAAAGACAACAGGCAGAAGCCCTAAGTAGTAATTACTGACAGTGAAGTAAGCAAACTGCTAAGTCAAAAGGTAACATCATAACTATTGCTGACATATGGAAGGCATGAAAGACTCTCCAAAATTCAGCTTTCTGCAACAGCCTGGAAAGACTCAAAAGACAGAGGATATGACAACCACTGTCCCTTTTTGTCCATGTCCCACAAGTGATCCAATCCAGACCACACAAGTGCTCACAGTTACAAGAATGTGAGTGGGTAGAATCAACATATTGATGATGAAGGACACCTTCCCTTTCTATACAGGTTCCACAGAGGTTTGTTATATAAACATCAGTGGTCCAACTCTCCTCTGTCCTCTGTACCAGTCAGAAAAATCTTGATTACTTCTTAGCTCATCCAACACCCTCTTAGAAACTGGGAACCATTTCAGTTAACAGCAAATGGGAGAAAGCCTATACTACTGCACCAGCAGAGGCTGATTATTGCACCCAAACTGAAGTTAGCTTCTATTCAGCTGGTTGATGCAGACCCAGAGCTAGCTCAACCCTACCTGCTCCAATCCACATGGATGGGACATCAAGCTGCACAGGGATCTGTGCCAGAAAGAATTTAACACACACTTCAAATCAGCTGCACACCTGGGCCAGCAAACCTGGCATACTGTTGCAGTGCAGGGTTTGTGCAGAGCTACAGGATGATTCCCAGGGAGCTGCTCAGGGTCACACTGTTGAGGGTCATGGGGAGAGCTGGGGAGCAAAGGAAATCCATGACACATGCTGGCAAGGACTGTCCCAAGATGGCTGGTGCCAAGGAACAGCGGTGAAAAGGAGGAAAAGTGCCCACTGCTTTTCAGTGCCAAAGCAAAAAACAGCCCTGACAACACCGTTTCTCAATGGATCCCCTGGGAGGAAGCACATTCCTGCCCAAATGTGCAGCTGACCCACTACATCCTCAGTCCCAACCTGGGTGTACATTAGGGCCTACAGCTGGCTCATAATGAAAGTCTGAAGTCATCAGGGCTGTTCTGGCTTCGGTTCTTGTTAAATATGTTGAACATCAGCCCAGGATTGGTCAAAAGGTTACACAGGTTTTCAAATTGTTCCAGCTTGCAGTGACCAAGGGTTGATTTAGGGTTTGCTGTCACAGCATATTCACATTCACAGTTCTACAAGCTGCCATAAAAAGCCAGGTGAAGATCAGAGTTTCTGCTGATTTGAGATATAAATAAGGTAGAAAATGATGTGGATAAGAAAAAGGATACCCATTTACTCTGGGATCATCACAATTTCAAGGGGAAAGGACTGATAAATAATCAGCTTTTGATATACTTCAGGAATACCATCCTTTCTTACTCCTGACCACTTAGGCACAGAATTTTCTTTTGCTGTCTCTTCTGCATCAATCAGCAAAGACCAAAGCTTAACAGCTGGACCTGTAGCAGAACACAGATTCCAGGGTGAAGGTTTATATTCCAGTGTGTACAGCATCCCCATTTGTTCAGGTACAGGAGATCAGTGCTGAGTGTCAAAGGACAGCCACTGCAGATAAAAGAGTGCCCACTAAGCATAAATGGAGCCATGTAAATGCTCGTTCATGTTCCCCATGAAGGGTGCGAGGGGCCTGGTTACACTGGTCTGTAAGGAGCTTTCAGGTTTATGGTTGGCATCCCAACTACCACTGGTGGTAGATGTTCTATTTCCCTAAAACAAGGGCAGGGCAAGAATGACCCCTTTGCACAGGCAAATCACACTTAGAAGAAGGAGTTCATTGCAAGGAGAATGGACTGTTCCTGGGTAGCTGATAAAGAGCTGCTACCTTGCTGTGAGGGCTAATATTAAGACAAAAGCAAGAATCTTTAAGTTTAGGTTAAACAGAAACCAATACCCATCCTCTGCATCCCACCCAGACAGACCAGATGCAATAGAAAAAGCTGCTTATTTATGTTCCCACAAGGACCAATGAGTGCACAGCACAAGGACGGCGTTCAAGGCATCTCTGGCAGATCACGCTGCGAGATGTGTTTAGCAGATCACACAACTGGAGAATGCTTGAAAAGACACTGTTTGCTTAATCACTTGAGGCTAAGTTACAAAAGATCAAACAAGCCAAGTTTAGGAGTAGCTTGTTCCCCTCCTTGAATGGGCTGTAACTTTTTACAGTGCAGAGCCCTGCAGCAACACAGCAGAGCCATCCCTACACAAGTACTCTGAGCCATATGGGTTTAACAAGACTCCACACCAGTAAAGAGAAAACCAGAACCTCTGTTATTTAGCACAGGCCTCTGCCATTGAGGCTAAAACACTGGCTGACAACAGGAACAGGTTTGTATCTCCGTCCAAACTGGCCGCTGAAGAACTAATTAACCAAGATACTTCACAGTTTCTGTCGGTGTCTCAGGGGTACTGCAGCGCTTTCAGCAGCTCATGCTGCAGGAAACTCTCTTTCCATGAGAGCAAGACCTGACACTTTCAACAGAAAGCTCTAGTGCTTGATCTGGGGAGACACATTTGACAGTCACTGGCAGCAGGACATAGTCTAATTAAAGCCCATCTGCCATGGGTGTCCCTCAAGGTTTTTAGAATGAAGGACCACCTAGCAATGAACACAGGCCCTGCACTTCCCACAGTAGATACACGCCAAAACTTCTTTAGCATTACTGCTACAAAAGTCATTATGTACACACAAATGAAACATCAGACTGAATCTTGACTTTGTCTGGCTTCTTCTCTTTTAAGCTTGAGTGCATTTCATTTACAGGAAAAACAAAAAATGCAGGAGTTTTTTCATCTCTTTACCTCCACAACCAGGTAAAGGCTAGGACATCATCTAGTCCCAGATTTCTTTAATGCTTTTGACTAGTTCTGATTAGAACTGCTGCTCAAATTAATTTCAGCCACTGCCTGGGGAAATCCTGCACCTCTCTCTGTTGTTTTATGCCTTTCTCTTGGATCTGCCTGTAGTGGAGGCATCAGCCATACCAAGCACTGCATGGCTAAAGGAGCAGCAGTAGAAGTCCCAAGCATTATTACCCTTTGAGTCCTCATTTGATGGGATTAGCAACCAGAAAACCACAAATGCTGCAAGAATTCCCCTGTCAAGAACGACCACATGTGAGATGTGGTTGCATCTGTAGCATGACCCTGCTGTTGCCTCTCTTTTATGCTGCACCCATTGCTGTGCATCTTGAAACATCTGTGCCTTCCCAGTGACTGATTACCCAGAGACACGCAACAGAGCTCGGTATCTGTGCGAGGCCGGGGACTGAACCCTGAGTTTATTACAGAAGAGAGCTGGAGGGAGCTGCTTGCCAGAGATCCAAACTCTAGCCAACAAGTCCCTCCAGGCTCACTTGGAAAGGTCTTGTAACCTCACTGCCGTATGCCTGCTGGGCTCAAAATGAAATGCAAACTTGCATTTTACTTGTGGATTTGGATGCACTATCCAAGGGCAGACAAAGCAGGAGCCCAAGCAAAAAGCATATGTTATGAGTCCAGAATAAAGTTTATCAGTCCTTAATGAGCTTTATGATAGGGGATTTTCACAGACCCATTCCTCAGTGTCTTTCTTGCTTTGGTGGTTGAGTGACCTAGTATAACTTGGTTAAATGGTGATGTTTCACTCATGTATTTTGATGAAGTCTTTTATTAAATGTTGTTTGAAATCTGATGGCACATAAAAGCAAAGATCATTTCTCCAGTAAGTTTTTCCCAGTCTTCATTTACTTAGGAATGGTAAAGTTGCTAAAGAACCATCCAATAAGATTTCTTGACACTGCAGTGACAATCAGGATGTCTAATGCATGTCATCATTAGAATTAATCTATACCTACTTCTTGTCCAGTTTCTGAAAACCATGAGTTAGCCTAAATGACCACTAGCCATGGTATATTTAGAACAGCTTGTTTATGCTGATGCTATTTTCAGCTGTATATAGCACACACCTACTGACTCCTCCAAAGATAAGCAGTATAATTATTTAACTGTACAACATATTCACAGACCATCTAACATGAAAGGCACAATGTTTTCTGAGCCAAACACTTTCCTTCACAGATGCAACACATCCCTTTACAGTATTTAAGGTCCTGGGGCTCAGATGTGCAGCACAATTAGGACTGGCTTTCACATGAGTTTAGCAGTTAAAAGGCTGAAGTTCCAATAAATGCTGAAACTTGACCTCTCTGAGAACCACCAACACAAACACATGCAGGTACCACAGTTCATGAAAGCCTTACTTGTTGTATGTCAGGCAGTGCCATGGATTATTTAGTAGTAAATGTTACATATGGTCAGAGTATCTGTAGCATCAAACTCCAACATGGCATTTCTTCTCCTGACTTTAGAGCAACACTTCATTCTGACATCTTCCACAACCACCATTCCTACCCCTGGGATCCAATTACCTTCAGAATCTCTTATTTAAATCTGTGCATTTAATTATTCCTTCCTCTGTAGATGTCCTTGATCAAATATCACTTCATGGATTCTTGCCCATCTCTACAATTCAATCAAGATTTAACAGCATTTTAACCCTAGTCTACCACATATTCCCAGTACTGCTCAGCATTCAACACACACAGATCCCATTGGGCAGGGGTCTCCATTCCTTGGAGACTAACTAACTTGGAAATGGAATAACAAGCCATGCTGGGCTGAGCACAGTCCCTGTACAGCTCCATTTGCCACCTCTGCCCAAACAGGCACAGTCTGAATCCTCACTAATGACAGCAGAGTTTCTTTTGAGTGAACTGTGTGGTTTGCAACTGCACATTTCTGTAGCTTCCCAAATGGAACTATAATAACTTTGCCACCTTTATACTTCTAATGGACTCACATAGAGAAGACAAGGTTGAAATGCATGGAACATGCTTTTGCCTAGCACTTGAAGTTAAATTGAAATTAAGTCCACCAGAAATTATTATTTGGAGGAACACTTTTGGTTCCCCATCTAATAACAAGGAATGGATTAGGATTTAAGTCTAGGATTCAGCAACATGGGAGTTCAATGCTTACCTCTTGCTTTCACCTTGAAGTCTACAAAACATCAAACCAACTTCTCAAACTTCTCTGAAAAATACACCTTTGCTCCTACTCCTAGACTTGCAATCCCAAACCCTACCTGGATCCCAGTTCCTTGCAATCTCATTTCCACATGGCAAAGCATCTCAGGGTAGTTGTAATGGTGATTTAGGTTCCTAGTAAATCTCTTCTTCCTGAAGAAAGCTTGTGTGGATGAGGCTTACCCTGCTCACATGCTGCCCTTGCATAAACCCTCCTTGTACTGATGGTTTTGAGCAGTCCACAACTGGAATTAGTTACCACAGAAAACATAAGTGTTATTGTACCAATCACATTAGCTTGTTTAATGAAAAATCTACGTAAAAAAAAGGGAGAAGGCAAGAGTCCCTAAGGTATAAGTAGGGATGTGTCCATGTGCTTCACCCTCAAATCCTGGCTCCAATTCAGCTTGGTACCAACTGCACCATCCCATAGTACTCTGTGGCCTCCTTTAACCTCTCCCCTTCATCTCACACTCCCCTCAGACACATCTTGCTACTCACACTTGCCAAAAGCTTGCACTGTCAACAGCTCAGCTTAAACTTATTAAAAAACTCTTTGCAAGAGTACCTTGTCCTGGCCATCTGCTCACTATGGAAAGCTGGGGATGAAGTCTCCCATCTTCCTTTATTGTGTACAAGATATTTGTTCATCACTCACACTAAGTGACAACTCATTGTTAGATCAGTTCTGCACAGGTCTCTTAGAACTGGTGTGGTATAATGTTCTTGTATCTCCCTCAGTATTTGACAAAACAGAAATAAGAGATGTCAGCAGGATTCTGAACAGAGTCACACCTAGGCATGAAAGTCCTGAACACCTGGAACTTTGTCCTTCATCTCTGCCTCCTCACCAACATTCATATCTTCACAAGTCTCCACTGCTTCTAGAGTCAGATATCAAAGATAACTAAAAGTAAATAAACTACTGAACTAAAAAGAAATGGCACTCTGCAAATCAGGCCACTAAAGTATTCTCCTGCAAGAAATTCAGTAAGTTCTTCCTCAAGGAACCATCCCATTCAGCACTGTTTGACAGCAACATTAAATCCACACATTTCGTAACTAAGCCCTTGAAAAGTGATGGGGAGGGAGCTGTAATTTCGTAAGTGCTCAAAAATTAAACACAAACCAGCTGGTTAAGTGGGTAATAGCCTTGCAAAGTGAGTGAAAGGAAGAGACTCCTCACTGCCACCCCTTCCAACTATGGACATTTTATATCAAAGGCCTAAGCCTCATTTCCTATTCCTGATTAAAAAAAAAAAGTGCAGCAGCAAGGAAGTTTGGAAACAACATCAGCGGGTGGGTTTAATTCTTCTTCCATTATTAGCTGTAATTCTCTTGAAAGGAATCAAACTGATCAGTGGACACCAATTAGAAACTATTCCTCTCATTTAGCTCTTCCCTCTGCAAACGGAAGTGTACACTCCAAAAAAGTACTGACTTTGGTATAAACACAGCTCCACCCTTTCCCTACCACCTCCAAGGGAATGTCTGTGGAAAAGAGAGAGAGGGTGGAGTTTTTTGGGAGAATGTTTTTCCTGACTTTGATACTAACTACATTTGCAGGATTCACAGCATGTCACACATCCCTTTTTCCAGAGGACACTACACTGTCAGCAACTCTCAAAGGCTCTAACAATGTGAGATTCACATAGAGAAAAAAAAAACCCACTCCCTTCTAACAGCCTCAAGCAAATAAAATTTCATCATTGTGAGGATGAATGGGAAACAAATGATAATTTGGGGGAAAACAGGAGCTCTGAAGGAACAGTTACACGAGAAAGTAGCATGTTCAAAGCTCAGGATTAAAGGAGGCAGTAAGGATTATGAAAGAAAATGTCAAGAGGTTGGATGGGCTCTTCAGAACCCATACCACCCAAGTTCTATTCTAAAGTAATTCAGGGGCTCCCTTGGGTGCAAAACTTTCAATATCTAACTAATCAACCACTAGAGATGTCTCTGAGCTTATACAAGTCTAAGGCAAGCACAGAATGGTTTGGATAGGAAGGGAGCTTAAAGTTCATCTCATTCCACCCCTGCCACGGGCAGGGACACTTTCCATCAGCCCAGGTTGCTCCAAGCCCTGCCCTGCCCAACCCAAGGGAAGATTATGCTCACTCCTGATTAGAAATAAAGCAAATTCATAGGAAAGCCATTCACTATAAACAGGTGGATCCCTCATTTGTGAATTAAGACATACACAGCTGAAAGCATCCAGTGTGTTTGGGAAAGCAAATAGCCTGCGAAAATACAAAAAATTCTCTACATACCACAGTAATTTGATGGGAGCTAAAAAAATTGGGACAGTGTAATGGTACAAAATACAGCTTTCCCATTTATGTTAAGATAACATCTGCAGCTATTTAGCACTTCAGATATTTTGACATTAGGTGCTCAATAAAATTCTCTCTGCTCAGATTAGAAATGTCCAAAAAAATGAAACTACTCAGATGCTGGAATGCAGTGTCAAAACATTTGGAAATCTAACAGGGATTTTTTTTTTCCTTTACTATGTATTGAAAAAGAAGATGAACATTTAAAAATTGTTCAAGTAGTCACAGAGTGCTGATGCCAGAAAGTGCTCTCAGCAGGCTGTGGATGCTTCCAAGAGTGACCACACGCTCCAGGAACTCCTCAGAAAATTTGATCAATTTGGTCAGGGGTGACACACATTATTCCTGAAGCCAGAGGTTGCTGAGTGGTCAGCACAGTGCTGGGAGCAGACAGCAAATGGGTGACACATCATAGGGTGGTTTGGGCAACTGCTAGTGGGTCTTGTATTGAAGAGACCACCAGAAGCACAAGCAGGAAGTGGAACATTGGAGCAGCAGGAGGTGTATGCTATGGAAGAAAATATTGGGGTAGGTATTGTCCAACACCTGTGACCTCCATCACAAACATCAGTACTGAGGAAGCCACTTCCACATATCAGCAATTCCATCACAGGTGGGTCACATGTTTTGGTATTTTTTGATAAAATATTTTTGCAGGTAGATTTACAGATGGTTACCACGTTTTGCCACTCACTTACTAACTGGAAAACTATTAGTAAATTCACATTGCACTTATATATAATAGAATATATATCTATAACATATATTCACATAATTCACTTACTGTATTGTAACAAACAAACAAACTTTGGCAAGATACTTTCAGAAAAAAATTTACTGTGTGGAATCAAATGTTGGACTTGGTTTCAAAGGTCTCAAATGAGAGCTAAGCCACATTTCCCTAAAGGAATTACTGAGCCAGTCTCTAGTAGGGAACTACATCCCTGTTATATCCAAATTTGAAGGGAAGGAACCTCAGTCTGCCATGTTTGCAGCACAGAACTGTGCAGCCAGTCAGAGGGCACTGAAAAAAACACCTTGGGGAGAATTTCACTGTTCACAGGGAGGCTTTTATGGCAAGAGTTGGACTCAGCTGCAGTGGGCAAACATCACTGAACCAGGATTCAGCAGGAACAAGAACAGGCACTGCAATGGCCCTGATTCCCCCTGTTTTCTCTTACACTTTCTCAGTTTCTAAGGGAAGATGAAAAGCTCAGTGGCAGCAAAAAGTTCTGCTGAGGAAGAAACTGAGGGACTTGAGAAAAGGAGAACACACAAGCTCAACTCCTGAAGAGAACTCCTGTGATACTACAGGAAATGTTATTTCATAATCTCCATGCTGCATTTTCACATCATGGACAGTTCTGTGTTTTAATGGTTGATAGGGAAGGACAAGGCTTGGAGAAACGAGGTCCCATTAACACCACTTTGAATTCTCTTCCCCTCAGAGCACTTCAATGGGCTTTCAGGTCTCCTGTTTTGATGTCCTTTCTCACAGACTCATCAAATTTTGTCTCAAAATTGCACTTGCTCATTTAAGATTTTCCTGGCAGTGTTGTTCCGCATCTCTCCTCCAGGGACCAAGAAATTTTGTAAACCAGCAGTAAAAATTAAAAGGGTTTTTGCACTCTATCATACCAAGAGGAAAGTCTTCATTTTCTTATGCTGCTTTGAAAACTGTAAAACACAGCAATCTAAGAGGTTTAAAAAATATCAGGATGACAAGAAAGATGCAAACAATAGTTATTAGAAGTAGATCATAATATTCCAAGAACTGAAATGAGGAGGGAAAGACAAAAAAAAAAGGAAGTTCTCCAATTAAGTCATCACTGGAACAAGGCTGTTCAAATTTCCTATTACTTGCATTCTTAGGAAAGGAATAAAAAAGTATGCTTGGATTTACAATAGCATCACTTTAGAGGTGCTGAGGTTACTCTGGGAGCTGTTTCTTGCCCAAACAGCTAAGCTGTCTACCATCAATCTGCTTCTGGGGTAAATAGGATACTGGCTACTGTCCCAAACTCAAGCAGTACAAACAAACAAGGAAGGGAGTTTTAAAAGGAAGTACAAACAAACTTAAAAGGAAGTACAAACAAACAAGGAAGGGAATTTTACTTTATATTTGTAAAGGAAAATAAGACCTCGCCTAGCTGGAGAGCTCCGTGGCAGCACTGAGCCCCTGAACTTGCTGGGGACACTTTTCCTCTCCCAAGAGGTTGCACTTGCCTTTGAACTTTCAGCCATACAGAAAAAAAAGGCTGAGTTGAAATGTCAGCATCATCTTGGATTCAAATCAATCAGCTTGATGCATGATTGCAACGGCTAAACCACTTCACCCCTGCTCTGCCCTCATCCATATGTTCTTTATATCAGCAGTCAGCAGACTGGGTGGCTCAGTGCATTCATTTCCTGTCCTAGGCTTGGGCTCCACTTTAAACAAAACAAAAGCCCCCTGAAACTGGAAAATAAAAGTTAGTATCTACTGACAGTTATATTCACCAGACTGGTTTGCATCAAGTCTTTTTTTCCATCCAAGAAAGTTGCAAGAAACCCTTTGGGAAGGCCTGGTACAACTGGTGATTTTTGACTATGCACTCAATGAGCAGGTCACAGTTCTACAAAACCAGTAAAGGAACTGGAGATCTTTCAAATACTGAGGTACCTTGGAGTGTGCAGAAAGCAAGGAAAGGAAGGGGAGAAAGCTCCAGTCAGTGTCAGTTTGAAAAAGGAAACAGGTTGGAAACCAGCTAATTTACCTCAGTAAATTAATGACTCACTGAGAGTCATTAAAAATCTCCATCCACCTCTAGAGCTGGGCCTCCTCCAGACAATGCTGCTCTTTATCAGATTCAATGCAGGAATTAGATTCCCAGGATAATTTAAATCTAAAAATGTGCTGCTTTTAGCATTAATGTAAGTGCCTGTCAGATGGTGACAGTCAAGTGGTTCTTGGCTCAAGCTAAAGTTATCAGCTGAGGATGGAGACATTCAATGATTGAGTTGCACATAACAGCTTGCTCTAGCAGAGGGGAGTTTTCCCATTGAAGGTGATTTACAGCAAGGCAGTCTCATCAGGAGTCTGTCATCCTTTGGGGCTAGACACCCACTCTGAACTGCTGCTTTTGCAAAAGAAAAGCTGACCTGCCATTAGGGAGATCACAAGAAGTTATAATACCAGAAACAACTGCAGCCTCTGAATGGCTTCTAATTCTTTGACTTCTTTGCTTGCTTCACCCTCTCCCTGTCCTGTCTTCCTTCACAAAATGCTAAAAGAAATCATTTTTAAAAGGGCAAGGAAGGCTTGATATAAGGACAGTTAGTAAAATAATCTATCCTCCAGATATGCTACAATGGTTTCCCCAGAGGCACTGTTCCAGAACAGCACAAAAGAGCAAAGATTAACTTGCTCATTGGGGGTTAAAGAAGGAATCAGTAGATCTTATAGACAGATTTATATCATCAGAATGCAAAGACCACCATCAGCCATGCCCATGAACACACAACTCCCAGAATTCTTCTGTGTGCTTAATCAATCCATTATCTGCTGGCTTAATCCATCCTACTGAGGGAAACACAACCTTACTGTTCCAAGATCCACTGGGAAAGGAAGTGTTTCCCTTCAGTCTCTGGAACCAGGAGATGTTGCAGTGGAAGCTCAGAGCCACTGCAGCTGCCATTCCTTTGGCAAAAGTGGCTGTCAGAGAACAGGAGGATTGGCAACACAGCAAGAAAGCAAGTTAAAAATAATGCAGGTCCAGGCTGCCTCCAGTCATACCTACCTCACATCAACTTCTAAAGCATCAGTTGCACACCCAAGTGAAATGAAATATTGAGGAGAAATCTAACTACCAAAGAAAGCTGAAAGCATTTTGAGGTTCTGCCCCGCTAATTCACTGCAGCTTCATCACTGCAATGTTTTTGTTTTGCTTCAGTTTAGTTTTCTGCTTCCTTCTGTCTGCTGTTTCCAGGAAGAACTCACACAGATAAGCATCCCACCCTCTCAGAGGAACCAAACTTGCAGTAGGGGAGAGGCACAGAAAGGCAAGAGTACAAAAGGTCTTATATTGGGTTGTCAAAATCGCTAAAACAGCCTCTTTTTAGCCCTTTTTACTTTCATTTCCAAGTGACACTAACATTAGGAATTAACATAAGGAGTAAGTAAATATTTCCATTTTAAAATTTACAGCTTGAATGGCCATGCAGACTACGAGCACCAGTATTTACACTAAGTGGCACAACCCTGCTGCAGTAGAAGGGGTCTTTTTTTATTTTCCTCTTTCTCTCAAGGATATGGGACTGTCAGTAGCACCAGGTGTTTTAAGGAGAGGAAAAAAAAATGTAAAAAGAATCTCACACATGAAAGTAAGAGCTTACTACTGGCTTTCTTCTCACACTCCACACACTATATCCAAGCCCAAAAGAACAGTTCCACCTTGAAAAGTAACTGTATAAAATTGTCACCTCGTTCCACAGAGCTGCTCCTGTGAGATTGCTGCTGGCTTTCTCACACAAGCTTATGCTGGCTTTTTATTTCCACTGAACTCTGCTGAGACAGATCTGGCACTGCAGGAGGGAGCTGGAATCTTTCCTTTGCAACAGCAGCACCACTAAGCTGCAATAACTCACACCTGTCCAAACCTGCAGGCACGAATAGGCTGCACACAGGGGCTCCTCAGGTCACCAGGCACATCCTCACCCAGCTACACTGGAAGTGACAGCTCTGCCACCATCCTCAGCTCCTCTTTCCTTGCAGGGACAGCAACCCAAGCTGCCCACAGCAGCTTCTCTCTCAGCCTTATGTTAAAATGTAAAGCTCTCTTCTGCAGATGGCAGCTTTGGGTAGCTTTGCCACTTTGTTAAGACTTTCCTGGAGCTTCTGGGAAGCAACTGTGTCCTCAGCAGCCTGGAGCCAGCTGCTGTCTGCAGCCACCACTCTTTGGGACTGTAACCAGACAACTTCTTAGTCAGAGATTTGCCTGAATTGTGTGATTGGTATGAAGAGACCACAGCACAAAGAAAATGAGTACAAAGAGCAGACTCAGAGATGGTGGACACCCCCAAGGACCCTTCAGCAGCCGAAGACAGGCTGTGTTGACCTGATGCAAATGAACAGAAAACTCTAGGCTTCGTTTCTCTTATTCATAAGCTCTGAACTCTTAAGTCAGGTTCAGCAGATGCCTTAATGCCTAAACCGGAAACTTGTTAGACAAGCAGGACTTGTTTCAAACCCCCAGAAGTGACAGTTAAAGTAGAAAATGCTAGGAAGGAGGATGTAAAACATACCCTGTTGTGACAAAAAATGGAAAATACTTTTTCCTCCTGCTCTGGAAAGAGCCCTTTGTTTTCCTCAGCGTGGCGAGAACTGAGTTTTCACATACACTGTGCAACATGAATGTTGCACCAATAAGTCAGGGAGCAGGTATAAAGGGGAACCAAAAGTATTGATTGAAAGCTCTCTGGGAGCACACATTATTTATGTCCAGACCTTACAGGCATAAAATGTTCAGAAGCAGCCATCCAGGGACCAGCAACTTATGGTGATAACAGGGACAGGGAGACGATAACACATAAAAAGAAGAAAGCACATTTTCTGAACACAACAGGGATGCCAAGCATGAACACATCTCTGAACAAGTCATCCATGATTCCCTTTTCTTTATTTTTTGCCCCTCCCTGTTCAGCCCTATTTGCAGGCATCCAGAATGATCTGTTTTCCAAGACCATCTTTCAGAGCTTGTGTGTGACATTCAGATAACAACAGGAACAGGTGATTTGTTCCTGTGTTTAAGAGGTGTAGGGCATATTAAAGAGCAAACCCCACCTCAAGGTAGCCAGTCCATCCTTGCTGCTCCCTAAGGACAGAGGCATTGCTGGATAACTCACCCTCCTCACAGTTGCTCCCTGTGAAGCCAGGACAGCACCTCCACTCCAGCGTGGTCACAGTTCTGTAGGACATTTTGTAGGTGGGCCTGATGAGAGTCCTGTAACTAACACAAACAAGGAGTCAGCAGAATACAGTGACCTACAGGAGGACAGTGTTGCTACTAATTCATAGCACATCTTCCCACCTCGATATATTCCAGCCAATCTCAGCTACAGAAAAAGGAGTCACACAAAATATCAGAAAGGGTTTATTAGAGCGTGGATCTGATTCAACAGCTTTTGTTTTCCTCCTTAAGCTCTCATGCTCTGCTGGCTCTTCCCCACACCTCTCCTCCCACAGGTACCCCCAGCAGCTTTGTGGAGATCTCACCACCACAAAGCCCTGCAGGTAGCAGAGATGATGACTTGTTTCCCAAGTTTCCTAATGACTCTCCCATTCAAGTGGACTTCTGTGACATTGAACAGAGGCTGGCAATAGCCTTTCCTCACTCAGCAGTAATAGTTTCCCATCTCCCAGATGTCTTCCCTTTCCCCATCACTCAGACCTGGGATATACCAACACATCAACATGCCAGCTACATCAGTGACCTTCATGGAGCCTTTTTCCCAGCTATCTGACCTGTGTCATCTGAAATAGGGTCACACTCTTCTGCAGAATCACAGCCAGTGTTCTACAGGACAGGTTTGTGAGCTCTGCCAACAGCACAGCATCCCCAGGGTCCCAATTACAGCATGAGCACTGCCATGCCGCTCTGGGAACTGCAGGGTGACCTGCAGACACAGCAGGGCTGTGCAAGGCACCAGTGATTCTGAAGTCAACACAAAACAGTTGCATAACTGACAACTTTTCCTTTAAAACAGCAGCTCGTTAAAGCTGGCAAGTCAGAGTTTTCCCAGTATACAGCCAAACAAGTCACTGCTGCTATTCATGAAGCTAAAAGCAAACACAGAAGTTGTACTCTACAAGCTCCCCTCAAAATTCCTACCCTTATTTAACAGCCAAAAGAATTTGGCACACAGGGAGAGCCTGAAGCTTTGGGATTACAGTGTTGCAGGCTGCAGCTTATGCTTGTCTGTCCAAGCCAGGCAGAACAAGCCATGAGCACCCTGTCCCTGGGGAAGAGGCTCCTCCTACTGAGAGCCAGCAGGAGACAGAGCACTGCCTCAGGCTCAGCTGGGCACAGGGGAAAAATGGAGCTGGAGGTTGCATGAATCTCATCCAAAACTGCTCCAAGGGGAGGCAGGTGTCCACCCAGGACAGCACTGCAGTGACTGGTAGCTACTCCAAAGAGCAGTAACAAGGGCTTGCCAGGAGAGGCTGCCCATGTGTGTCTTGGAAAGAAGGGAGAAGCTCAGTCGTGGTTAGCAGAGTCTTTGGGAAGCTAATTTCTCGGGAAGCTGTTTGATGATGATTTGTGCCAGCTGCCAAACGCAGAAACTAAGTTCTCCTATAGCCACTGGAAAGGAGGGGCTGCACAAGCTTCCTCCTGAGCATGGGACTGCCTGCTCTGGGAACAGCCTCACCCAGAGACAGGAGAGCAGCACTGCCTCCTGAGAACATGATGTCCTCACCCTTGGAGCTGCCAAAAAGCACAACAGTCACTGCTAAATACCTACAGCCATGATCCAAGCACTCTTCTGGTATGGGCTGGACAGAGCCAGCTCATCTCACCTATTTCTTTGTTCTGCATCCAATGGCATTCAGGAGTCCACAGTCATGTGTGTTTGAGGACCCGGAGCACGCTGATGTAGGTAGATCTTCAGTGCTTTTTCACAGAGGCCTAAGGCACAAAGACTTGAAGTGTCTTGCTGAGGGTCTCTCAGAATAGCTCTGGCAAAGCCCAGGAATTGAACCCAGGTCTCCCAACTCCCAGTCCTGGCGTTGGACTCCAGACACATTTCCACACGTAAGCCCCGCACCATCAGTCAGAAGTTCATGACTTTGTCACTAACACCACAGCTGGACTTGACCTGCAGATGAAAGTCTCCAGCCTTGTTACCAGTGTCTGAGCCAGTGTGTCTCCAACCACACCGTGATTTTAAAACCATGTTTCTGCCAACACCAAGATGTTAAAACTCTTTCAAACTTCATTATGAAGTGTGGAGAGTGGCTTGAGCCAGACTGGAATCTTGGCAGCAGTTCTGTGTCGGGGAAGTAGCTCTAGTTTAATCCTCAAATGAGGGAGGACTTCTCAGGGCATGACAAGCATGGAGCTCAGCTGTCACAGTCTACCACCCACCCTGAATTCCCTGGAAGAGTCCTGATGTGTGCAGCTCTGTTCAGCATCGTGCACTCAGGCATGTGAAGTGGGCCCAGCTTGCAAGTCCAGTTTGTTCTGAAGTTGTTCTTTACAGCATCATTTTTCCTCAATTTTGTGACATGGCACCAAGGTCTGCTGTGACCTATGGCATTACATCATGCAGATTTCTGACTGCTACTCCAGGAGGGGAGCAAAGAAAGCACCTTTAGCAAAGCATCACCACCATCTGACACTTGTAGTGTTGCAACTGAGGGAGATGAAAAAAAGATATGAAAAAGGAGAGGGAAGGAAGATACCTATTATATCAGAAACACCTGAATGAAAATGTGTGGAAAACACAAGAGGCAGAAAAAAGGATTGGTAGCAAAAATAGGGAAACCTTTCCCCTTGGATGTCACTCAAGCCACAAACACTGACACAGAGATCTGCCCAGCAGAGGGAAGAGGTTTGGAGGAGCCACAACCTTGCACTGCTCTGCTCCTCAGGGAGCTAAAGGATGTGCTCAACACACACAGCTCCCTTCAGCAGAACTCCAAGCACTTCATGGAGAAGCAATCTACCAGGATCTGCCACTCCACTGCAAGAGTCAGGAGTCATTTCCAGAGATTTTGCTGAGGCTTCACAACAATATCCCATAGAGTGGGGCAACTCCTAGGAAAGAGCCCAGAAGGCTCAACCATCAGCCACTGCTGTTCCTAGACCAGAGCCAACACACAGGAGCTGCCTGATCCCTGCAGGCTGAGCTACGTGAGCTTGTCCACATAAAATTATCATTTGGGAAATAGCATCCCTTGCTTGTGGCTCTAAGTGACTGCCAAGGAAGTGGTAATTTGGGGAAGGAGCATGGGCTGATTCATGAACTGATTTGGGGATACAAAGCTATAAGTACTGAAGAGGTCAGGACACACCAAGGGATGGCAGCCAGCAAGTGTCACTCCTCAGCACATAAGGACATGTCCCCCTTGCTTTCAAGGAAGTGTCACTGAATACAACAGGCAGACATGACACAAGGGGGAAGAGCGTCACATTCCTGGATCAAAGCCTCAAAAATCAGGTCAAAAGAGACAGGCATGATCTCTGCCATGACCCAAGCAGGACAGCCTGTCACACACAGGAAATACCTTCACCCTTTCTGGATTTCCCCTGCCCTTTGACACTCACAAACAAAGCTGTTTGTGCACAAAGACCACATGAGAAGGAAGGCATGAAACTCGTTTCCACATCACAAGAGAAGGTTTTGTTACTCTAATTCATTCAGCCATTGCAGTTTGTGCCCAAGGAGACCTCAGTGACCCTCAGAGGCTTCTATTCATTTTTATTCAAGCCCCAGGTTGAAAGTTTCACCATCACTTACTGATGGGTTTCAAGATCCTAAGATGAATAAACTTGCCTTTTTGACTGGCAAAGAATCCAGAAACCAAGGAATCCAAGGTCTGTTTTGCCTACTTCTCTCATGGCACTGAAGTCAGGTATCAACCTAGTAGGTCCAACCCCATACATAAAACTTCCATTCTGTCTTCCAGGGACCCTCATCTTCATATCAATAAATGCATCCAAAGGTATTCAGAAGAAAGCTTGTGGCAGTTGCTCTGACTTTTAGTACCAAGGCCCTGATTTACAGACATGCCAAAACCCTGCAACTCCCCACATAAAATCAGGGTGTTCTGAAATCAGATTTCAAATCCATCAGGTTAAGTAACAATATCCCACAGCTCAGAGATTTCAGAGAAGCTATCAAATATATATTTGGCTCCCAACAGCACTGTACCCACACAGACCACCACAGCCATCCTCTCAAAGCCTACCAGACACTGATTACACAAGGCAGCTCCTTTGTGTGACATAGACAAGACAACTTCACCTCAAACCAGTGCCCAGCTGATGCAGGGACAAGAAGCACCTCTGCCATCACATTTGCACTCACAGGCACAGCAGAGACCATCACTGTGAATCAGAGCTGTGCTCTTTTTTCCTGCAGCCCCAGCTCTTTCAGCTTCCCTACCACAAATGCAGTAGTTTCCCCAGGGAACAACCTAACCAGAGGAGTTTCAAATTTGCTCCTGCAGACACCACATTAAAAAAAAAAAACCAACCACCCTGCAGCTGCAGGAGTATTGGAGCTCATTGTGTCTTCTACTTTTGCCAGTGGGGAGAAGGAAGATTCTGTTTAGCTCTGAACATATCTGGTTCAAACAACTTAGCAAAAGACTAAAGTCAGGAAACAAACTTATCTACCTGCCATGCCCTGCTGTCCACAGCAATACTTGACAGTTTCTCAGTCCCAAGAAAAAAGGACATGGAGACAGATGTTTCTATGCCACCATAGAGTAATCATCAGCTCCTGTCTTTGTTAACAATCAGATGTCAGTGCTATTGCAGAGCAGCACTGCAGCAGGGAGGAGGAGTGCTCAGAAAATGTCTGGGCAAGATCAAAAGGCCTCAATCAGCAGCCTGAGCACAGCCCCTGAAACAGGTGACCCTCCACCTGTGCCCAGCCAGCACCACACAGCTATTGTTCAAAGTTAAGAATGCCCCTTTGTGCTACAGCTCTAATCCTACACACCCAGAGCCTCTGTCTGTCCTGTTTGTAGGAGCACTGTTACTCCTGCATTTCTATCCCATGTGTGCTTCAGAGAGCAGATGCCTTTTTCCAAGCACATTTCTCTTCAAGATGTGGAGTTGTAAGGGAATTAAACACATAAAAGAGTTTATGTGTAACAGGACTTCAAATAGCAATTCTAATACACTGGAATAAGCTCTGGGATTTATTATTCAATTGACTGGAAAGCAAGAAAGAGAGAAGGATTTCCCTGTGGCATTAGTAGTTCTGAAACTGAGGGGAAACATCATCTACAGGCCAATCTCCTGGGTGACAGATCCCCAACTTCTCCTATTGACCCTGTAGCAACAGAGTTTTCAAAAGCACAGAAGACCAAATTGGATGAGCCTGCAGAATTCCTTCTTTGTTATTCTACAAACTAGTTTGTAAAATCCCTCTGGGAGCAGTAATGTGTTCAATTTAAATCAAGACAAAAAAAAAAAAAAAAGAAAACCCAGCATTCAAAAACACCAAACAAGAATGATCCATGGAAGAAGTGTAGCCTGCTTACATTAAATGCACAGAGCATCTGTGATAAGCCAAACTAGCTACAATACTGAAATAAAAAACCAGGCAGTGACAGGCAGCTGGAAAGGGCATCACAGCCCAGATTTGCTGTGTTGCAAGAACGCTCTTCCATCTCTCCCATCTCTGAGTGATGTTTAAAGCCAACAGATGAATAACAATGTTTGTAGTTTCAATGACTCTTATCAAAGTAAGAGACCAGGTAAACCCATCCCTGTACAAGCCAGCTGTGGGTTTCCTGGAGAACCTTCAAAGTCTCTGAAGGCAGAAAATGCTGCAGAGACAGGAGACTCAAAAGCTAAAGTGAGATAGCTCTGTGACCATGGAGTATAACAAAGCATAGCAGGATAAAAACTCTGCCTTGCTGGGAACATTCATTTTTAAGGATGGGACAAATACGAGAGGAGCTAGAATGTCCCACCACAAATAAAGAACATTTCCAGAGATGAGATGGGGTTTTTCACAACAAGAGTTTGAAGCAGAAAGTGCTTGTCTTCTGAAGGCTGTAACAGCACATGATCTGCCAAGGTCATTCATCCCAGCCATTTACCTCCCAAGACACTACTTTACTGACTACAACAATCATATACAAATATTCTAATGAAAAGTAGGCTGATTTTGGCCAACAAGAGTAGCAAGAAGCTGCCTATTGTGTCATAAAACACAGTAAGACAAAAGCAGTGCTGTTCTCTTGCAGGTGAGGTAGCATTGCTGGTCTGAAGGCACAGGAGGTCACAAAAGCTCCAACAACTGAATGCAGGTCTCAAATCCTTGCCTGGCCTTCAAGACCACCCTTCTCAGTGAGCCTTGAGGAGTGCAGTGTCCCAAGCAGGGCAGAACTGGGCATCACCTGCTGCTACAGCAAAAGCATTGCTGAGGACAAGGGCTACAGTCTGGATGCCTGGGTTTACTGGGAGCTGGGGACAATGATCCAGGCAGTAGAGATCCAGAGACTAGGTTGCCATTGAAATCCCAAGGTAGGGACTTTGTCCCTTCCTTCAGACAGACAAATGGCAGCCCAGGAGCTTCAGGAGGCTGCAGAAGAGCTGCCTGTGCACCCCGGAGCGTGACCCGGCACAGGCACAGCCTGTGGCACACAGGAGCCAAAGCCTTCACTGCACAAATGGACAGAGTTCCAGAACAAATCTGCTAAGGGAAATCATCCAGCCAAGACTGCTCCAGAGCAACTCAGCACCCAAGCTAAATAAAGAACCTGGGGTGGAGGGCAAGTAGAGAGCAGCTCATCCCAGCCCGGCCCAGCCAAGATGACAACACTCCAGCTCTGCTGCAGCTTCCCAGGAGCAAGTGAATGGATAGCAAGGACATCTCACAGCCAGGGCTGCAAGGCTGGGATCTCTCAGATCCTCCTCTGGCAAAAGGCTTGACCCTGAGCTGCAGTTTGTGCAGTAAGGGAAAGAAACTCAACACGAATGAATGGGAGACAGGAAAGGGATTAAATCCTTGTCTGGCCCCAATGATGTCTGCTCGGAAGTGGAGTCTCTGCAGCAGAGAGCCCCGCTCAGCTGTCACCACGAGTCTGAGAGATGCCTTTTTCCTTGGCTGATGTCCCTTTTGCTAGTGAGCAGCCTGATAATGGCTGCTGGCAGAATGAAAGCTCTCCTAGATATGGCTGACTCCCTGTAAACAAGGAGATGAAAACAGTTTGTTTCAAATCACAGCTGGGAGAAACACTGTAAAGCCAAAATGGTGCCAATGGCTTACTGACATTTTGCATTGCTTACAGTCACACACAACACTCTGTGCCCTTCAATTCAAGCTCAGGCACCACAAATTTCCCTAGAGAAGAATAGAAGGCCAAAAGACACTTGAAATTTACTTTTTTGGCAAAAGAAAAGCAGATCTATTTTTATTACCTATACAATCACAGGGATATAGAGAGCAAGAACATTTTTAGCCACTGCGAGACATGGAATAAGCCTGACCTCGCCTGAAGCCAGACTTCTAGAAATCCCAAAAACAGAGTCTAGTACAGACAAGGTAAGGAGGAAACAGAAACAAGTAGGGCATCCAAGCTGAGTTTTGTGCTCTGTTCATCTTCTGCAGGGATTTTCAGAGACCTGTCAAAGGAAGTTGTACAGCTTGGTGGCCGATAAACACTTACAAGCCCCTTTGAAGCCAGTTGCTTAACAGGAATGGCACTACACTGCCTTGTGACTCTGGGAACTGCTTTTCTTATTTCTACCCATTATACACAAGGAGGTTTTATCTGCAAACAGGAGAAAGAGTTTAACTGAATAAGAAGAGAGATTAATGTTTCCTAAAAAGACAATACCCACTTTGGTGAGAGAGAAGGAAAAAGTTTGGCTTCTTTTAGAAAGTAGTTTTTGAACTTCAGCTTGACTCCAAGAAAAAAACAAAGCCACTTCAAGCACCCTATGGGCTGGCAACAAAATAGTGCTAGGCTGCTGTGTGCTCAGAAAACAACACCTCAACCACACAACCTGGCTTGGGGTACCAAACATTGTCACAGGTCACAAGTGCCATCATTTTCAGCAGCTGTTTTTCATTCTCTTATCAATGTCAGGTGCACTGCTGAAAACAACTGACCACTTGGCTGGGGATAACTTATCCAACAGCCCAATCAACTCTCAGGAACTCAGAGGATCCACCTTTGTTGTTACTCTTTCTTGGGGCTCTCCTTTTCAGACAGTGGCAGTAAGGGAAATTATCAAGGACCTGTTTTACCTCTGATGATAAGTGGATGAGTTCCAGCATTCTGTCAGCAGCTTTCTGAAAGAACCTTGAGAAAGAGGTGCAGGGTCTTTCTCTACCTTATGCAAGAATGTCATACAATGTGTGGCTAGAGGACAGATACTATAGGCATTTCCCTGGAAGGGTTCCATCCTCTTGTTCCGCATTTCCTCTCAACTCTAAGGGAACAGAGCATTGATGTCCTCCCATCTCTTCTGGAAGGTTTCTCCATAGTGATCATCTTCCAAAAATGCAGCTCCTGTTAGCTGAGCTGCTTTCACCAGCTGAGGTCTTGAATATTTAATAACCCAAACTTCTTTCCATTTTCACACAGAAAGAAAAATTGAGATGTCTGCTGCTGTTCTGCATTGTCTCCAAACAATTGGACTCATCAGGCAAACAAACCAAACTACATTTGAAACTGAAAATGTTCCATGAACAATGTCACAACAGCACACACCACTCCTAAAGTCTCTGGGTTAATGTAAGAATTAATGGCATCAATCAACTGCAGGGACCCACAAAAAGAATTTTTACTAATAACATGATCAAATGTTTTGTTCTTAGGAAATTCCAGTTGTGTTAACAACAAAAATAAGTAAGATTTTTGGCAAGTTTAGGAGACAAGGTGAAATCTCACAAGTTTCTAATGACAATTATGTGCCTAAAAAGCCTGGGAAATTAAAAACCTTCAACAGAAGTTTGGCCATGACAATGTAAAATATGAAGTGTTTCAACCACAGCCTTACATAAAGACCAGAGACACCAAAGCAGATACATTGCAAGTGAAAAAAGTGAGACTGACCACTGGCCAAGTGGAAACTGGAGAATCAACAATGGGAACATCCCCATGCAAGATGTGAATTCTAGATGAAGTGTCACAAGAACAGGGAGGTGGGTCTCAGCCTGCAGTCACCTTCTGGCCAGGTTATCAACTACAGGAGTATCTCAACCAGTGCCCTAGGGGTGAATTGGTAACAATAACAATAAAATGACTGAGCTCTGTGAGCTAAGTTATGGCTTGTCTACTTAGGAAATTGTTTTAGAAGCTAGGTGCAAATTTAGAGCACAATGGCTTTTTTGCCCCAATTCCCACATGGGTGGGTAGCACTATTCTGCTCTGAGAATGCCTTTCAGAGAAGGCAAAACAACAATGCAAAGACATTTGACTGAAAGGTGGTAGCTGGGGACAGCTATTTCACACTTCTTTTTTTCCTTCTTACATGTAGGTTCCAAGACCATAAATGATCGAAAGGCAAAGCAGGCTCAAGGCAAGTTTTTGACACATAGCTGTTTTTAAGCTGTTTCTTGTCTGAGGAGAGAACATTCTGTTTTGACATGTCTTTAAAGGGTACTGAAATCCAGGAAGCCTAAAGAAATTCTACCCTAAAAGATACAAGGCACATTACCTTTGTTCCTCATTGCCTATAAGGGATTTGATCACAGTTTTCCAGTGTATGTGACCAATATTGTCACTACAGCCCTGAGTATGGGGACTTGATACCAACAGGTAACACAGAACCATTGATCCAGCATCCCTGCTCACCCTATCCAGTCACACTGAACATGTATCTGCTTTCATGCCTGACCAGCAGCAGCCTCCTGTGTGGAGAAGCACAAACTGGCACTACAGCCTGAGCTAAACTGTTTCACATAACTTGTCCTAACACAGCTCAATTTAAAGACATCAATCTGTACCCCAGGCTGAATTTTCTCTCTTTTTGTAAATGTAACTGAAGTTGCCACAACTTCTACAGTAGAAGTTGCTTAATGAAAGAAAGAACTTTATGTTTTAAGCATCTTGTGTAAGATTATATCACCCAAATAAATAGGCATTAGGTCGGTGGAGAATGTATATTAGACAAGTGGGTTCATGTAAACTTTTCTGTATAAAAGATGTAATATTTTACCCCTTGACACCCTTGATTTGTGGGAACCTCTGCCTTGCACAGAATAAACAATGTCTCCTGCCTGTGTTTAGAGAGCTCCTAAAATTGGAAACAATGCAAGACTTACCTTTGTTCACCTGTGGTTACCCTGTAGTTTTCACTAGTGGCCCCATTCAGTCACAGCACCCCAAAGCAGGACATCCCACCTGACCCTCTGACCTCAGCCCTCTGCAGCACTCATCAGCCAACCAACCAAAGGAGAAGGGCAGGAAGATTTGGGCAACATGAGACATGAAGATTTTTACCTCACTAAGTTGGCACAAGGTCCTGGCCACCGGCAGCTCTGATAGACTCTCTGGATCACCGTCTCTGACCCGTTCTGCACCTGGCAGGAGACTGTCCTTGTGACTGTGTAGTGACACCAGTGCCTGCAGAGAGAAAGAACACATGTTAGGGAGCCCCAGTGAGACAACCAGTGAACCAACACACACCAGACTGCAGGAAAAACAGATCAAGAATCTGGGAATGGGGTGGTTTCTTCTGCCAGCCATAGCCAGGCTAACTTGCAGTCTTCACTTCTCACCCCACGCTCTCCTTCCAATACCTGCAGAAAGATTCCCAGCTCCTGCTAACCTGAACCACAGATCCAGTAATGCCTCTTACTTGGTTGTCAGAGACCAGAGTTTTACAGTGCATAATTTAGTTCTGTGACTTATCTGAAACAATAGGACTTGAGAAAAAAAAAAAGAAGCATTCCAAATCTCCTGATAGTCAGCTCCCATTGTACTGGTCTTAATTCCATCCTGCTTGTTATGGTATCATTCCCCAGCTTCCCACCAGCCTGAATGACAGCAGAGAGCTTTTTGGTGTGGTGGAGTTCGCTGTCAGCAGGGCTCAAACAAGCTGGGTGCAGAAGAAGTCCTGTTGTGGTCCTGTTGGGGTTACTGCCTAAAAATGAGCAAGGGAAAATGCAGGGGAGGGAGGGTCGAGTGTCTCGAGAGAGACAGAACCCTCACTGCAAGGTGTACGAGACAGAAGGAACTACAGTGTCAGCACAGGGAATTCAGATCTAGAGACACTTCATGGGCCTTCTCTGAAAAAAAAAAGATGTTTTAGGTTCCAGTGACATGTTTGAGGGGTACAAAAAAGGATACTTTCTTTTCCTCCTTGCAAGCCTTGCTCATCTTTGCCAAATACTGGTTCACATTTTTATGAATTATTTTGGTGTGAAATATTTTGTGATGCTTTTGTACATCAGTGTGGTTACCAGGTTTGAGAGTCACTTTCCTACTGCCTGGGGATCAGAACTGGGGTCATGGTGGGACATGGAGACACCAGCTTGTGCTCCAAAACACACCCAGTGCTTGTGTAAGCATTCCCTGCTGAACCAGAGCCAGAGTCCTGGCTCCTCATCTATCCTAAAGCAAGAGCCCTCAACAGAGCTGATCCCTTCAAGCACCACAGCAACTCCCCAACCTTGCACATCAAAAATCAAAGTGGAAATGCACCTGGACATCCCCTTCTCCTTCCCTAAACCACCTCTATGTCAATTTGATTTCCTCAGAACATGCCATTTACAGCATTTGTTGCTTTTTTCCCCTTTTTGCATTCCCCTCCCATCTCCACAGGAATCCCTGCTCTCTGGATAGCTCCCATTTCCATGAATAGGAGGCACACATGCCAGGACCACATGGGGCCAGCGGGCTGCTCGCTGACCCTTCGGCTACAGCCGGCCGGGAACGCTGGGACACCCAGGGAGAGGTGGCTCCGTGCCCAGTGCCACGAGCACAGCAGCAGTGACAAGGCTCAGCCATGCAGCTTTCCCTGAGACACTGCTCCTGCTCACCAGAAATCCCCCTGGGACCCCTCATCAGGAAGCGTGGGCTGTGGGCACACCTGAGGTGACCCCAGGTGGGCAGGGAGGTCTCACAGAGCCACTTGTCTCAGATTTGTCAGGGATCTGTGGTGTATGAATAGGGATCAGGCATGAGTACCCAAATATCTCTACTGACATCTGCAGCATCAAACAATGGGCAAAACAAGGGGGGAAAATAGAAAGCTAATGAAGCTTTAGATCGCACGATGGCATCAGATCCTTTAAAAGGCTCAACACAACTTCCACACAAAGTTTAGGGAGGAGGACCAGAAGAAACAATAGGAGCTAAAGGCTGAAAATGTGGTAATTCAGAGTAAAGTTTTCTTTCACATTTCACTTGCACACTTGGTGCAATCAGCCATTTGGTCTCTCTAAGCCTTAGTCATGGGGTTTGTCCCATATTACACAGGCAACATCTCCTCATGCCATGGGAACAGCCAGTTGAGCACAGAAGGAAAAGCAGCCAGGGGAAAGGGTGAGAATGAGAGGGGTTGGGAAAATCACAGCCCTGCATTATCTACCTTGAATATGTTTTTAGCCCAGGGCTTCCAGCCATAGGAAGGACAGCAGTTGTACATGAGCCTCAGAGCAAAAGCATTTCATGTCAGGTAAAACAACCTACACATGCACAGAACCTGCCAGCAGAATGGCAGAATAATGTGTCCTGAAATCATGAAAACCAAAACTTGTCATTAAGATGTGAGAAGTGAAGCAATTGTCCTCACCACAGGAGAGGAATGAAGCAGCAGTATCCACACTAGCAACACGTAGCAGAACTTGAAGGGACATAAATACTGGAAACAAATTCAGAACACTGACTAAACACTTTAAATCAGAGTATAATTATCAAAGATGTGCCTCACCTCATGTTAGTATCATTTTTTCTGGCTTGTCAATGAAATCCAAATAAATACTTAATTACACATTATGCTTTAACTCTTATGTAGCTTGTAAGTGTGTCCCTCTGGCCTTCTCCCAGAGTCAGCTGGGAAGAAGTGCTGCTTACAGGCACATGGACTATCCTACACTGATCATTTCACACTAATATTAATTTTGCTGGGCTTAGGAGACAACTCATCCCGCTTTCTCAGGAACACACAAGGTACTTCTGTGTCAGATGGGGAAAAAAAATCAACAGCAGTCTGAAAAAAAACCTTCATATCTAATGCCAAAATTAGACAGCTTCATATTCCTGAAATGAGATGAATGAAGGCAAACACCATCACACACACCAGAAGAGAAAGGCAGGTGATAGGGGCAGACTCTGGAATTGCCAGAGGGAATCTGCTCTTGTTAATGGACAATGGCAGCTCAAAATTGTAACTCCGAAGGAGAGAATGGAAACTAATCATTACCCTCTTTGACTTCCCTTGCATAGACACAAATTTTATGTCATCTTGCTCCTTCAAGGATTATTTTCAAGTAGTTTAGGAGTCTGGCACTTCATGAGTGGCTCTCGAGGTGGCACTGTGCAGGCTGCCTATGTAAAAAACTACAAGGTTGATTATTTTAAGCTACACACAAGGCTGGATCTGCCAGGGCTTGTATTCAGTGGGTGCTGCTGCAATGCATGGATTTTCTTTCCAAACAAGCCCCAAACTGCTGTTATCTGAGTAGGTCTCACATTTTTAACAGCTTGTTCTAAGGACCAGGTAGAGCAGTCACACACATCCCCTTGCAAGTCCAATGAGTTTGGCAACCAGGTTGTAATTTCTGCCTGGGAACAGCCTTTCATGGAAGAGAGAGGTGCTGACCAGAACTTGTTACAACCTCTGGACAGTGCCTTGGGCAGCAGGTGAAGATAAAGACTGCTCCCACTCTACAACATATTGTGGTGGGGACAAGCCCAACACCCTCCCAGGTTCATTTCTTCACATGACCTTCTGGGGACCTGCTATAAAAGGAATCAATCACTACAGGAAGTGAGAAGCTTCCCCGAGGCTCTCCATGCATTGCATTCTTTGCCTAAAGCTATCACCTGGGTTTGCCAGGCTGAGCAGGACTGACAGCTCATGGCAGGGTAAGATATCCTTCACTCAAATCCAGGGACAAACTTTCACCTTCCTGAGCAGCAGCACAGAGAGAGCAGTGACAGTGAAAAAGTACCACACTTATCACCTCATCTCTAAAGCAGAAACACCAGTGGGCATAAAAAACCAACAAGGGCCGATCCCAAAGATACTCAGCTAATCAAATGTGAACACAGATTTCTCCAACTTCTCTCTTTACCAACAGAAGAGTTTGGTTACAAAGGTACCCACAGCCAGGAGTGAAAGGTACATCACACTCTTGGCTTCCCATAAATAACATAATTTTCCTACAAATACAACTTTTAGGGTTTTTTTTACTGCAGCACACAGGCAGGTGAGACAAAAACATGAACACTACTGGTCAAGGATGCATTAGGACATACAGTTTGGAACACACTGCAGATAAAATAGCACAGTGATTACAACAGAAAGAAGACAGACAAAACCATCCCAAGACTTCTCTTTGCAAGCCAAAAGTCAGCAACAACAGCCTCCAAAATGCAAGCAGGCTTCAGACAACGTGACGAAAGGCCCCATCATGGCTTACAGAGATTATAAATGACCCTTTATATTATATACAGATGCTAGGAAGGAAGGTTTAGGACTTTTACTGGCATGCATCCAGGATGGCAGAGAATATATTGCTGCTTATTCGAAAAGAATATTCCAATCAAGCAAATAAAATGATCTAAACAGCAGCTCATGCATGGATCTCATGCATGCTCATCACCAGCATATTTATCTTGGTTTTCTGCAGCATCCCACAGAACTGGTCCTTGCTCAGAGAGGAGTTTCACTTGGTCCATTTCCTCCAGCTGTTTCTAAAGAAGCACCCCCTCCTCTCACACCCTATTTAATTCTTGGAAGACTTTCACAGACAACAGAGGATGTGCAGATCATGGCCCACAAGCTGCTGATTTAGACAGTTTCCTTCTGGGGCTACAGGCTGAGATCTCACGTCTTGATCACAGATGACAATGTGTTTTTCCAGAGGGAATAGGGGTGTTGATGCCAGCAGATATCTAATCACATTCACTGTGTAGGTTCAGGATGTTACTGTGGACCCTTCAGGCTAAGTGGAACAACAAAATCAATAGTTTGCTTCCATTTGGAGATAGTCTGCAAACTCCTGCTTAGAGCTCAAACAGACCTGACCCCTCCCTCAGCAGATGCTGAGAGGTACCTGCTCTCTGCTGACTCAGCAAATGCAGTGATGGCTTCAGGCACCTGGACACTGGAGGACACAAGTAATCCTCACCTTCTAGAACACATGAGGATCCTGATCACATCCCCATCCTGGGGATGGAAGCCTGAGAGGATCTCACAGGACATCCAGGCTTACACAGAAAGCTGGAGGTGCAGTTTGCTTCCACAGGCAAACAGCAGAGATAAAGCCATACCTGCATCCCACTGACATCCTGCACTCCTCAGCAGAAGCTTATTTCTACTCACAGTTCACCTCTGGAGATTCTGGATTTTTTCACAGCCTGTCATCCAACAATGAGAAAGAAAAGGGACTGCAGAGGGTGGGGAAGTGTAAGGTAACATATAACCAAGCTAAAATACTGTAGGTTCCAAAAGAGCCATGCAGTCACATATCAAAGCTTAATTCCTGGACAGCATAGTTAGAACAATCATTTCATGGATGGGAAGACACTGACAGGAAACTTCATCTTCCCTCCCTTTTCACCACTGGGATTTGACAGTACTGTTCCCTAAAGCCCACGAGGTACATAAGAGATCATCCATCCATCCATCCATCCCCCATGAATGCTTAGAAGCACACCACAACACAGAGAGCCATCCCCAAAAGCAGGATTTGCTTCTTTCCTAGTCCAAACTGTTCACTTTTTCCAAGCTTCTCTGCGTCCTCGGGGTCCCTGGAGGACATTCCACGTGGTTCACAAGAGAAAAGGCAGCACCTGGCTGTTAGCTGGCTCCATTTCACTGGAGAAGGTATTACAAACTGAGCAGTGTCAGAACCACTGGGCTGAACTGATCAGGACTCAGCAAGCAGCTGGTGAATGGGGATTGTGCAGCTCACAAATGGAAGTGGCTGCATTCTTGCTTAATCACCTCTTTCAGAGGGGTGACAGTTCAGCACCACACACAAATCCAGGGCTGCTGCCCTGCTAGCAACAGACCTACAGCAGGCACCACCTCCCATGCAGGACCTGCGGGCTGATGCACTCACTGGACTGAAGGCCATGACTCCAGCTCCCAAAATGCGCAGCCTCCGAGCTCCAACCAGCTCAGAACTGCTTCCAGCAGAAACAATCCTCCCAGCTGGACTCTGCACAAAGCCATTTGTGCTGTTGTAGAGCTGAGTAAAACAGAGATTTGGTGTGGGATTGGTAGACAGTTAACTGTACAAGCCAGAAGGAAGAGAATTCTTTCTGGGAGTGGGAGAACACTTAATACGCAGGATAGCTTCATCAGCACCTGTTCCTTGTGTTTGGGCACAAGCTTACCCTCCCCACACTCAATAAATATCACAGAAGTCTCTCAGTAAGGTTGGCATTTCTGATGCTTGTGATTTGCCCTAAAGCTTTGTCCTGTGTAAACAACTGCACTGAATTATCTTTTTGTTTCCATAAGGATAACACACTGTGTGTTATACTTAGCAGAGATCAACATTTAGGGCATAGAAAACAGTAGGAGTGTTTTGATAGCTAGGTAGATTTCCCCAAGTTTCATCATAACATTTTTCACTGGAGCTATCAATTTCCCTGCAATCCTAGAGAGGAATTTCAATAAAATCAGAAGGTCACTGACTTTCACTGGGAAAAAGTTGCTGGTCTGCCTCAATGAAAGCAAATTGTGGCCTTTTCTCTGTGTAAATAGTACAGCATCCCATTTGCTCTGCCAGAACAGCAATCCATACACTGTGTGCTGGGGCCCAGCATCAGGAGGGGTCAGTTATTTATATATTCCCATGAGGCCAGGAGCAGAAGTTGCCCTCTACATGCCAAGAAATCCAGATTCAAAGGCTGCCAGGCTCTCAAGGGTATCTCTTCCTGAACCATCCAGTTCTGTAAAAATACGTTATTCCTTTCTTATTCACAAATACACACCTCCCTGACTGTGCTTTGACTCTCATCAGGATCAAGTTTACCAGCTAATTCAGTTGGCTGTGACCAGATTTCTCTTTACTGCTGTGACCTGGCTAAAGAGGAAACAATCCCATCACATGTTACTGGAAAGCTCAGATAAAAGCCAAGTTGGGCTTAAGTTTCCCCTGTTCTTGGCTGTATTCATGCTCTCCCCAGGTAACTAGGTTTTAGGATCAAGGCTGTCATCCAGCTCATTGTCCAGCAAAGAGCCAGCTACAAAATTCAATTGTGATCAGCAGTCTCCACAAAACTGGAATGTTCAGCATTGATGGATTGATTCAGGATTGCCTGTAGATAGACCATTGCTAAGGAATCCATGAAAGACCACCTGGCAGGGGCAAGGGGCTGGCTGTACACAGGCTTACGATGGCAGGGTTCAGTTCAAAGCAGATTCTGCTCCTCCATTACAAAGTTTTAAGAGGCTTGCAAGTCAGAAGCCATGACAAGCCACAGTAATCTTGTTGTCTATGTTGATATTTTACGCATGCCTTACTCCCACTGAGCACTTCATAGTCACTAATAGAGGTTACCCTGACTCCTGTGAAAAAAGGAGAAAAATTTCTGTAACAGCCCATTCATTTTGGGAAAGGAATAAAACTGGAAGGCTGCTGGTGTTTCTGAAGCCAGACAGCAGCAGCCATTTGAAGCAGCAGAGAGCCAGAGGCACGAACAAGAATAAGACAAGTTCCAGGTCTCCCACTCCGCTGTGTTGGTCAGACAAAGATTGGAAGGAACTCCAATCTCTCTGCACACACCACCACTCCACCCCCACAATAAGAGTCTGAACAAAGTGGCCATAAAAATAAGTTCTGGCTAGCAGAGTAAGATGGGACAATTTATCTAGGAACCTCCCAATAGCATAACCCTTCCCCAGGGGGGCAATATGTTCTGTGCTTAGTGAACTTCAAATACTCACTTGCCAGTAACAGCCTTGAGTTTTCCCACACAAAGTGGATTATCAGAGCCTGCTGGAGGGAGTTTAGTCCTAGAGGAATCTTTACCTTAGGAAGAAAACGCAGTTCAGTCTGCACAACAGCTTTAGTCTTCAGCAAGTTCTGCAGCCAAGCACATTTAACTGTGCTTTCCTTGCTTTGTTTTATGTAGGGATGACCCTCCAAAAAACACTACCTCGAGGGCTGAGCTTTCTTCAATTCATAGGAAACTGCACAAGATTTTACCTTATCCTCCTGCAGCCACTGAAGTTACAGGAGCTAAGGGAAAACCCCTCCCTATTGGAATTACTAAACATCTAGAAGCAGCATAGCTAAATACTATGGAATATGTGTGCAGCTCTTCTTCAGAGACAAGGAGGGGATGCAGCTCCCCAGAGCCACATTCAGCTCCTTCAGCCATGAGAACATTCCTCTCCTCTTCTAACTTTCAAACTCATTCACTAGGCACTTGCCAGCTGCTGCTGCTACTGCAGGAATGGCTCTGAAGATAAGAACACTCACCTATTACACACCTTTGATCCACTTGTAGAACATCAGCACTGATATTAATGGAGGATAGAACTGAGGTAGATGAAGATTTAAGTGTTGATCAGGCAGGTAGTATCAGAAACAAATTGATCACATTCAAAACATGCCCCTCTATGCCTGCATACCTGTTTGTGTGTGCATAAGGGCAGAGGGCTGGGAAGACACAAGGAATATTCCCCCAGCACAAAGTCCCTCTGATTTATACCCAGTACCCATCTCCTCTCAGTTTGCCAGTGACACGTTCCAAATGAATCAAACCACAAATATGGTTGACCTGAACCAAAATCGCATTCACCATGGAAATGAAAGGAGCTAGTCCATGAATGAATGCTAGAAATAAAATAGGGCTTCATCCCTTTGAAGTTCTTTGCTTTTAAAGACATTCTTTTACACACTGAAATGTTTTGCTGCTCCCTCCCATGAGCTTATCACAATCAATGAGGAGACAGTAGTATCCAGTGTTCACAGAGGGAGGAAAGAGGAAACGTACAAAAATATCCATGGAATCTGTCTTTGTTAAATGAGACTGACTTGATGGAATTTGGCATTTGATATCCATGCAGCGTGGATATCATGCACAATTACAACCATGTCATTTTTGCAACACTACTTGAATTAGGGCCTTTCAAAAGAAGAAGCTGAGTCTAAACATTTTTGAACAGCTGGATAACATGGTTGTAGATAGGTCTAACACCTCCATACTGTGAATACATCCATAGAACTGGTTTGCTTGTTCCCAAAAAGCCTGACCTTGAAAAGAAGGGTGGGATCACAGGGAAAAAAAAAATCCTTAAGACTTTGATTGAAAGTAGAGAGCTGGAATCTGGCACACCAACTATTTGTCTGAAACAGAACCCTGCGGTCAAAGTCTACATTTGGTACCTGTCTGTGTCCTCCTCTGAGGGTCTGATCTAGAATTGGTTAAGCTGAGGATAGTGACCCTGATCCTCATTAATAGCACTGGACTAACTTTTATCAGAGTCAGTACATCTGAGTTTACAAAAATTCATTTAGAATTAAACTCTAAATTTGATTTAGCAAGAGGTAGAGTGTGAATTTTAAGTAGAAGAACAGGACACTGACACTGCTTGTCCTCAAAGCCTTTGCAGAAAGGAAAACATTAAGAAAAGCAGTATAAGGAGCCACTGACCCAGTCAGAGCATCCTGTGCTTTACTACTGCTCCTGTTGTGGCTACAGCTGCTCCTCCACCATCCACAAAGGCAGTGCCCATGGCTGTCTTTAATTCCCCTCGTAACAAAACACTTTACACAATTCAGTCCTCCAGAAGGGACAAATCAGGCTCCTGCTGGTTTCAGCATCTCCTTAAATCCCACCCTTTGCCCTACAGAGCCTGGATCTGCATCACCAGTCAATCTGCAGGGATTGGACAGGGCTGGCTTCCAAATTTGTTTTGTTTTTTTGCTTACAGAGCTCTGTACAGACAACAGAGCATCTTTTTGCCTTCCATTCAGCCCTCTGGTGCCAAACTCCCAGCACTTACCAGCAGCAATGAATGCCACATGCATGACAGGAACACAGGCACTTGGCCTAAATGAAGCAGTGTTTTTCATTAACACTATTCTGGCACCAAAAACCACAAACTACAGCAAGAACAAAAGGCAATGTCAAAAGGACAGTGTTGAGTGTATCACAAAAAAAAAAGTTAGGATGGCACAATCAAACTTCCTACTATTGCATGATGTTAATCTGCTGCATAACATGCATGTTTTGGGTTTTTCCTGGAGCTGAACAGTTGGGATAGTGCTGCTGCTGGAGACAGAGACATCGTTTGATAGCTAGAAAAAAAAAATATTGGAAGAGATCCCATAGACAGAATATTGCTTTCTCTTTGGGGCAATACAGATGTGTTTTCCTTATGTTTTTCAGCTGTAAGAGTAGTGAGCCCCAAAAGGTATCAAAAACCAGATTAACGTATCAGCTTCAGATTCACAAGTCTTAGGATACAACTGAAAATACCTGCACAAACAGCTGTGTCAGGTAAACTGAACCCACAACTCTTCTAGCAACACTTCTTCCACCAGCCCACTTCTCTTTTCCTGTGGCATGTTACAATTTTTTTCAGTCTAGGTCTTCAATTTGGTCAGCAACTTGTAAAGGTATTTGTGGGCTCTGGTGTACAAGGGACTCCACAGCAGACATATCTAAGTAGTCACCTACCTTGTGGTTGCCCATCACTGTTGGGAACAGAGTTTCATGAGCCAAAGGCAGCTCTTGCAGAGTAAAGCTGCAGCAGAAGTGCAGGCTCAGCTGCACATCACTCCTGGTCCAGGTGATTGCCAAAGAGCCAGACATAACAGCCCCACTGAAACCACTAAGGGAACAGCCTTTCCTCAAGTGCAAGAAAACCCTACAGTTTTCTAATGTTTCCTATGTTTTCCTATTTCTAATGTTTTCTAATGTTTCCTATTCTGGAGGAGGTGATTAGAAACAATAGGCCAGTCTAGACAAATCCATCTTCTTATTTTGCTTCGAGATCAACAATTTCTCTTCTTTCTTTTAGATTTCTCAGATTAGCCACTTGTGTTCAGTGAGGCCACTGAAGCTCAGGTACCTGTGGGCCAGCATTTGCACCAGGCCTGATAGGATTCCTGCTGCTGCTCCAGAAAGACTCTTCTGGGGACAGCTTTACCCCACTAACATGTCAGCACCTCAAGAGCAAAGCACTTTTCTCCTGTAACTGCTCTACCAATGTGCCAATCTCAACACCAGGCTGTGTTGTGTGCAGTGGATAAATCAGCCTGTTATACCAGCTCAGAGATCCCCAGGATGAGACACAGAAGACCCAGTTCAGTGAAAACAAAGCTTTGGAAAACCTTTCTGTCTGGGTATTCAAAGTGTTAATCAGCCTGAAAAACAAACCCCAAAGCCTGTGTGTTAATTTGCTATTTAAATTGAAAACTTTTTATTCCATGTCTGCCATGTCTGGCACAAGGCTGTCCTGGGCGTTACTACAATAAAAAATAATTTGGAAAATAATCCTATTGTTCCAGTCACACCCATGGGAGTTTCATGTGTAGGGAAGTAGGAACATCAGAACTGAGATCTGTTCTGTCATCAGAGAGCTGAGTTTGCCCTTTACAACAGCTAGTTTTGATCCAAGGGCATATTGAGAGCAAGATCAGAACCTAAGGCAGGAGGATGTATCCATAGCTTTAAAGTTAATAAATCCCAACTTGCACTGGCTAAAACTCTTTAAAACCACCATTAGTGTAGCAAACTAGCAATAGCCTTTACAAACACATGGCCACATCCATGGGTGGTTAGTTTATCACACCTTTCTCTTCCTTGCCTCCCTCTTAAGCCAGTCCTTCCCAATGCCCATGTAAATGAAGTGACTTCCTCTAAACACCTCCTGGTTGCCAATGACCAACCCTTCCAAAGAGCATCCTCTGCACTAAGTAGAGGCCTCATTGAAACCTCCCTGCAACTACAGCATGGCTTGGATGAGGCACAACAATCTGCTGTACTAGCAGTCTCCTTTGCACCTTCCTCCAGACTCCCACTCTTACACTCTCCTGACTGCACCCATCCAATGCCATAAAAAATAACCCCACAGCATTTGCTGCAGCTCAGCTCTTTGCACACAGCAGTCCCAAACCCCTGCTAGTGAACACCCAGTGTTGCCTCACCAAGTTTTAAACTCACTCTTCAGCAGATGGTGTGTTTTAATCACACAGAACCCACTGCACTTTGATATCTGTCTACAGACAGACTGTAAAGAGACAGCAAGAAACTCTACCTATTTTCAATATAAAAGGTTTGTTCTGCTTTTAACACAACTTCCTACACTTTCACTGGTTCTGGAAGTAGTCGCCATACCTCATTTCTAGCCAAGAACAATTATTTGTATTCTCCTTTTAAACCCTGCTGCAGCCCAGTTTGTTCATTAGAAATAAAAAGAGCTTAAAAAAAATAAAGCCTTTCTCTTGTGAACAGAAACACTAACACCTTTCTCTATTATTAAAAAATTCTTGAGCAATCTACGAAACTGCTTTAGTGCCTCAGTGCTTTGGAAGCCTCTGTTTGGAAGGGAGGAGATCTACATTTCGGTATCCAGGTGGAAAATGGGTTTGACTTGGCCAAGTAATAACAGCTGAAAAAAACCCCTCCATAGGCTGTGCATGCACAGTAGATTCCTTAGGAATGATAACACTGCCTTGAAACATTCCCGAGTACACACATGGGAAACTGGATGGGGAGAAAGGAGCACTGAGCAAGACAAGGGACAGCAGGAGGTCTGAAGGAGAGATACAGGCATTTGGTCAGAAAAATTCCTGCCCTGTTCTGTGCAGAACTGTACAGCAAACTCCACTAGATGGAGGTTTGCAGGGTTTCTTTGGTGGTGGTTTAAGTTAAAAATTGCCTGTCAATGCAAAAGGACAGGGCAACCTAACTGCTCCACCATGTCAAAGTGCAAAACTCCACACCATAAAGCATTTTAACCACAAATTGGTGAGACTGCAAACTGATGCCCATAAGTGAACCAAACTCCTCAAGAAAATGCTTCACAGGCATCCCTCATCATTCTGCTGGGAATGTCTGGAGTTACTGGTTAGAGGGTCTCAGGAGTGGCTGACACTAAATACGTTAAACACACGATACTGACAAAAGCTTGGGGCAAATTCAAGGCAAAACCATTAAAGAGAGATTAACTTCTTTTTCCTCTTCTTCTATTTACATACATTTCTTCCATCAGAGAATGAAGAGTGACAAAATAGCATGCAAGATAAAAGTTGGACTAAAACAAGCAGTTATGACCTGATTTTGTCAATGGGTGACAGTTATTCTGCATTTCTGGTACCTTTTTCCTAGTTTGGGAAGAACATATTACTGTTACTTTAGTGGCTGGGGGCAAACCAGCAAACTGTGAGTGACACACAGCAAAAATCTGTGTTTATTATTGCACTAAGTGTGTACACAAACAGCCTTCACACACAACAGCTCAAACTTGTTTGTGGTTTTTCCTCCCTCATCCAAATATACATGAGAGTTTTCCTGTACAACTTTCACTACAGTTTGGAGAAATTTTTCCCTGCATTGTCTCAGCAAAGGATAGTGCCAGATTGAGCCACTCTGGAAGCAAAGCCAGCAGCTGCCATTGCCATGACACTCGCTTGAGGTTTTCTAAGGAGGTATAAAGGGATATATGAACACTGCAGTGCTGAACATCACATTAAATGTTGGTGGCAGACTCACATTACAGAAGAAAAAAAATGGTTTGGGTTTCACTTGAAATCACTCTCATTCACAAATCAAAAAGGTTGGTAAAACCTCAGAGCATGGAGTCACAGAACTCTTGAACTGGTTCCCCTTGCAGGAGGTATGTCCATGGGAACAGCCTGTTCACCTATCCAGCTGGTACTGGCAACATTTGAGCCACAAGCCCAAGGGAAGTGTGTGATTCCAATCAAATGCTTGTATGGGGTTTGGTGTCAGTCTTTGTGGTGGTGGTTTTTGGCTGGTTGGTTAAAAAATCCAACCAAACAACAAAAAAAAAAAAAAGCCCCAAACCATCCCCACACATCAGAGCTCATGAAGGTGCCCTGCAAAGCCAACCTCACTCCCACAGGGATCCTGAGATCCAATCCAGCACCCAGACAGAGGCAGCACAGGATGACTCCCAGGCTCAGCCAGCTGAAATGTCCAACACAAATCAACCCAGTCTCTAGCTGCATTCAAGAGACAAGCTGGAATGACTTCTCTAGTTTCCACATTCCCACTTTTCTCTTCCTTCTTCACCCTGACCTCCTAAAAGTTATGCAGCAACTTCTCCAAATGGTACCTGGGAGCTGAAAGTTCACCTTCAGCAAAATTCCACAGTCATTTGCAGAAGCTACTTTGAAAACCTTCTAGTTCAGATGCCAAGAACCACTTGGCAAGGCCTGACAGACATAATTAGAGAGCATGATTGTTTCAAAGGATATTACCCAAGAAAATTAGTATGTTGCTGTGGTTCTTGAAATAAATTTACAATGGGTTTGGTTGCAGAGGTCTTGCAAGGGTTTTAGCAGACTTTTAATTGCAGTATCAGGCCTCAAGTATTTTTCTAGCGCTTGGCAATATGAGATCCTATTATTTCTGCTTGCAATGCACACTCATTCAAAGCTTATCCACAGGCCGACAGCCTAAGAATTCCTACCACTCTGTAATCCAAAATTTTTGTATCATTTGTGATATACATTAGTGACTTCCAGTAACAGCTGCCCCAGAGACAGAATTTTACTGTGTGATAGTTTAAACCCTTTGGCTCAGTGCTGTATCCTGAAATACACTGCAGGGAGGCTATAGCTTTTGCTGCAGGTTATGCTGATTTACAGCAGCATTAAGCCAAGCACTGTAACATCCTATAGAGCCAATTTGCCTTTTTGCTCTCTGCTGTACTTCAGATGGGAACAGAGGAAGTTTGCAGCATCACAGCCCAGAGGTGCCTTTGCTCCAAGGCTGGTGCTCTTGGGTCACACCCATTGCCACAGGCATTTGTGCCCTAAGCACAAAGGTATGTCCTTCTAAAGGTATATCCCACATCCAGGCTCCCAGAAACCTGAGGACAGCAAAGCCCCTCAGCCTGTGCCACCACCCAGCCCTCTGCTACTGGTCAGCCCAGTCTGCTCAGCTCAGCACCTCCCTATCTCACCCTTCAGCATCCCCTTCAAACTAATCCTTCTCTGCAGAGCTCAGGCAAAGACTAACTCCCAAAGTCCAATTTCAATCATTCAGACTCTGAGAGGTGCAGTAAACAGGGAGCACAATGACCTCTATCCTGTAAGAGTGGAAGTTGATACAAGAGCCGAGTATTATCATTCACAGATTTATTATAAACTTCGGCATAAATTCATATACAACACTTTGGATTTTGTAGTTTTCCCTCTAAGATATAACCACACCCTCGTGAAATACTCCCCAGAGCCTTCCTTTGCATGAAGGGAAGTATTACTATTCCCATTTTATTTAGGGGAGAGAAAAGAGAGAGAACTCGCAATTCTCAGTTCCCAGACACTGTGCTGCTCTATAGAATATATATTGAGCATTTAAGGAAACAGTCTTTGTCTTGGGAAAGAGGGTGGAAAACAAAGCCTTATGAATCAGCCAGCTAATAATTAAAAGCAACTAAATCCAGATCACTTGAAGCTGCACATGAGAATCTGAACTTCTCAGATGCTGAATTCCTCTGCCGACCAGAAAAGCCAGGGTCACTTGCCCAGCTGGTCACTATTGTTCTGTCCAATAAAGTTCTGGCAGGAATGCATGTTTAACAAAATACAGAGATTAGGCATAGCAAAGAATGCAGCTCCCCCCTCAGTGTTTAGGTTAGCAGGGTTTGCCATGTTGAAATACTGAAGCTTAAGCATATCAGATTTTCTCTGTCCTGTACTGCTGGTGCCAGTGACAGACACAAGCTGACAGCTTGGTTCTCAGGGGTGCTGCCATTTTAGCTCTAAGTTTATTAAAAGCCACATAAAAAGTTCACCTCAAATCTGCAGTGACCACTAATTAAATCAGTGTTTTCTTGGAGATGTAGAATCACAGTGGAGAAAAGCTCTCTGTGCCTCCCCACATGCCAGAAACTTTTGACAGGCAATTTAAAGCAAGTCAGAGACTCAAGGGACCAGAGTTTGAGAACCTTGTAACAAGGTAGCTCACCTTTAACTGTTTTAGGATAGCCTAAATTTCCAAAAGGAAACTTAGCATCCAGTGACTAAATACGGTATCAGAATGGCAACGACCTTCCTAACAACTTCCATAACCTAGTTCTGTCTAGCTCTCTGTTTAAAGCTTTTTAGCTCAATATACAACAAGGGACAACACAAGACTAGAGTGAGACACAAATGTCACAAGAACAAGTCATACAGATAATCTGACAGAGACTGTCAGAGATCTTGCAGGAGCACAGCTTTAACTGAGCCAATGCTTTGCACAAAGCAGCTCTGATACCTCAACTGGGCCAAGAATTTCTCAGCTCAAAGAAGAATTATATTAAATGGACAGACATTTGAGACTCCTAAGTAGATTTGCAATGGATATAGTTGTTGGAGAACTGCATACAAGGAGATTATAAATAGCCTGGATTTACCTCAAAGTTAGTGGGTTATATGCAGAGATACCAAGGATTCCTAAGTTCCCCTGCAGGAGTAGAGTAGCTCATGCTGGGTGAAGTTGTGGTTTATAGGTAGGAAGCATCTAAGATCCTGTTACCATGGCAGTCTCTCCTCTCTCCCTCCACAAAAAGCTGAAATATAATTTTCTGTCAGAGGCACACAGTAAATCTGGAACAGGTACAGCTGAGATACAGACCAGCTGACAGACAGATCTAGGTGTTCCTTCTAGGTGAGCCTTTTTGACTCATCCTAGCACAGCAAGAGAAACCTTATTTTAGCTGGTATCACTTTCACTGCCACTGAAAATGCAAACAACTCAACATTTGAACAAGATACAGTGATGAGATGAGCAGCCAGACAGCCCACATTGAGCCCGGTTGCAGAAACCAGACAGGTTCTGAGGAAGCAAAAGACAGAATCAGGCAAGAAGAAAAGCCAGGAAGACAAGCAATCTGAGGCAGGAACAAGAGAAGTGGCATCAGATGAAAAAGTCTTTTTCTTTAGGGAAAACATAGGCAGAACCTCCCTTGGGTTGAAGTATTAAATTCATGTGGGGAGAGCTGTCACCCATTGCTGCCTCAAACGAGGATTTGAAAAAGTTCCCTGCGCTCTGCTGTGTTTACAGCAATAATGAGAGCCTGGAGGAAGGGGTTAGAAACATCTGAGTTTAATAAGGGCTAAGCAGCACACAGCAAAAAAGAAATGTCTGCCCTTCCGTTCAGGGCTACCACACCCCAGCAAGCACCGCCACCCTGGGCCAACGGGAGCCCAGCACGGAGACGTTATGTCATCCACCCAGCAGCCCCTCTGCCCCCAGCCCTTCCCCAGGAGCAGCAGCTCAAACCAAGCTGAGAGCTCCCAGCACCACACTCCTGAATAACTAAGTCCTATAGGGAAAAAGCAGATTGACCCCAGGGACAAATTAAGCCAAGGGCAAGAAGGGAAGTTTTTGTGTAGTGCCTTTACTGAGCAGCTCCATCTCACAAGGTCATCCCAACAGGGTAAAAGGAGTATTTAGCTCATTTAGCATCTATGTTGCTGCCTTTTCTTAGTCCTAAAGAGCTCTAACTTCCAATATGCACAGGGTAAGGGACATCCTGTTCCCATTTCTCACAGAGAAGACCAAGAACTTTTGTACTCAGGTCCTGCAACTGGATTTTCCCCCTTCCTCACAGTCCACCCCCAAAACTGTCCTTGCATGAAACAGGCATCTTTCATGAAACACCTTGTCCTATACTACCTTTATAAGGCACACTCTTTCCATGTCCTTGGTCTTTTTATTCCATTAAAAGGTGGAAATCAGGAATCAAGAGTCTTGTCCATCTGCAGAGACAAACACACCTCCTCTCCAGAGTGTACATACACATACAGAAGAGGCAGGGGGACATTCAGAAGGAACAGAACTGGACCTGTCCTTAACTCTACAGACTCAGTATAACTTGGTTACACAACCACATCCAGGGAATACTCCCCTGCCTCATGATTTCACTGCACTGGCATTTCTGAGATGCTCTGAGCAAACACATGCCTGTATCCAGCACAAATGCTGCAAAGAATATCACTTCCACCCAGTTCCTAGGGGCAGAAAAAGTGGAAATGATTAAAAAGACATCTGACTACATAACCTGATGTCAATATTGGACATGAATTGGTCCCTTCTATGCAGTGGTACCTCACTTTAGCTTTAATGTTTTGACAGATGGTTTGTTTGCTCAGCACAAAGGCAGGTGGCTGGATAAGAACAGCTTTACTCAGCTCTGGGAGGACAGACAGGAGACACAAAGCAAACCACAGAGGTAAAGGCAAGAGTCCTAAATAAGAGAATCTCACAGATACCATATCTTCTCAGTTTCAAAATCAACTATTATGATTTTGAGTGGCAGATTCTCTTTCCCAGATAAACTACATCAATATGAAAGAGGAGACCGAACTGTTCCAAACATGAAACACTGTGAAGCTGCCTTCAGCTTTTGTCTCAGAGGCATCCACTGTGTGGGCCTCAGGGTGAAAGTTATTTCTAGACAGATAGAAGAGGCTTCTTTCTTTGCCAGAAACACGATTGCCCAGCTTTAGAAGCTGAAAAGGAGCCTGAAATCTGAAATAGCTTCCTATTTGCTGGTCTTCCCCAAAAGATTCAACTATTTTCAAACAGTGAAGCCTAAACATTACACAGGCTATACTTCCACCCAGCATACTCTTCACTTAAACATCTGTTCAATTCCAAGAGGAGGAAAACATTACTTGTCAAAACCAGTTGAAGCACCTAAATAATGTAATACATTACACATCAACAAACAACCATTTCTCAAAAAAATAAAAGGAGGCAAGGAACAAAACCAACAAGGAAAATATCACGGCTCCCACTCTTGCTGGTTTCTGCAGCATTAAGGACTCTAATTCAGATGAATGCTACACTGCACATATTTACACTCAGCAAGAGATTTAGTATTATTCAGTTATAGAAAAAGTTGAAAAATGTAGGACAATGATCAAATTAGTAGCACTGACCTTTTTTCCAATTTTCAGCTATTATTCTCAAGAGAATCTTTGTGATATCTAAGTTGGCACAGGCTGGCTGTATGCTCAAAGATTCAAAATAAACATTATGCCTCAGTGGAAGTAAATTTAAGCACTGTCTAGATCTGCCTAATTAAAAGTGAGTTGAGAGCTTTGTGCATATTTCAGAAATGAAGTTGGATTAATTTTTGTATTATCCTACAGGAAAGGCATCTATGCTTTGTAAATCAGTAACATTTCCAGACATGCTGGAGGTCTGATGCAGGAAAGGGTCCTGATCCAGAAGACCTAAAGCTCTCTATGCTTTTAGTTCTTAATCCTTATCTTAAAGTATTTCTTCATTTTTCTCCCTTTATCAAGACACAACCCAACAAAACAAAGATGTGAGTAAATATTCTACGATCCCAGTGTCACAGAACCGCTCCCCAAGCAAAGCTGTGACATTTCTAACCTGACCTGTTTCCACCAGCACTTTAGCACCCTAACAAGCTCAACTTTGAGAAAACTAAAAAATAAGGATAATTGAAAGAAACATTTGTTAATTTATCCAAGGGGAGCACAAGTTCACTGGCACCCATTGTTCTGCCTTTCTGCTCCCTTTGTTTTTTCCCCTCAAGCTGGTAAATGGAACCTACCTCAGAGGAAATTATTCACACAAGCAGCTGGAAAGGCAGGACAGTAGATTTCCTACAGGAATACAATTTACTGCAGTAGCTAAAATTACATCTGGTATTTCAAAGCCATTCCAGTGTCACCAGACCTTTAGACTACCATTGGCTCCACTGCTAATTGCAATGCAAAGTTACAGCCCTGAACCCCACGAGTCAGATGAAGATCATATGGCTGCAGAGTCCAGGGAACAAACACCAGAGAGTTCCAGGGTCTGGTGATGAGCTCAAGACCTTCTGACCTCTTGGTTACCTGGGTCGGGCACTTCAAAGTGGAATTAGAGCAGAGGACTCAGCATGACACAAATCCCAGTTTGTTTGCTTGACATCCTCTCAGTCCATTGCAAACCAGGGACCTCAGGCAATGAGCAGACAATTAGGTGATGGAGAGAATGACTCAGAGAGCAACATCTTGTCACTAAAAGGAGAGAGAACCACATTTGGCCAATATGTATAGTTTTGCATTCCACACCCACTTAAGAGTCACAAAAGGTTCAGAATTTGAGGCTGAAGTAAGGTTAAAGTCATCTTTCTCTAGTGAGGAGAGAATTAATAAAAATCCATCAGGAAAACTCCAGATACACATTCTGAAAGCACTCTGACAGACTGCATAAATAGGGATACTTATTCATAGATGACCTTTTAATATTAAGAACAGGCTTCTATCACATAAAGAGACCCACAGTTACTTCCAAGAATTAAAACCTCACCTAAGAGGCTGGAGGTTGCTACATTACAGTGCATTTGTTCTAGGGAGGGTCATTTCCAGCCCAGCACAGATGTAGCTGTAGGGCCAGGCACAACACAGGCAGTTATTCTGGACAAAATGCATCCACAAGAGGCTCACACAGACATATTGAGAGCCAGACATTCAAGTGACCTGTTAGGAAATTACCAGCCTCAAGGAATAATTGGCAACATATTTCAAGCACCAACACTTTGGGTTTCTCAGGGTAGCAAGACAAGCTGCAGCACTGGAAAGTCTGTTTAAACAACATTCCCATGTCAAAGCAGCTCACAGACCATGTTTAACTATTGCATGGGATCCATGGCAAAGTGATTTGCTCCCTGATATGGAGTAAAGCATTGGTAGAGGAGCAACTGGGACCCAGGTTTCACTCTCCTGGGCTGTGCTCTGAGTCACAACATGAAATGGCTAAATGCCACCTGGCAACCAAATATTGTACTTACAGCTACCAGATATTACTTTCCATATCCATCCTTAAGAAACAACACTGCTGCAGGAAGCACTGGGAATTACTGTGACCAAATGTGCAATTACCAGCAGAATGTGGATAAGAATACCTATATGTACAGTCTCATAATTTGTAACATCATGGTTCTAATGTTCATTAACAGGAAGAAATTTTTAGGCTGAAGTGTTTTGAAGACCTAACTGCCACAGCTGGGCTTGCATTCACCCCAGAGGGCTTTTGTGATGGTACTGTAATGATCCCAGAAAAAAAATTATCATCCTACATTGCTTTTGGGTTCATTATTTTGGGATTTCTTTTTTCAGCCATCTCTGCTTCTCATCCAAAGAGGTTTCCAGTCTAAACCCTGCATCTATTCTCAGAAGTTTCTGACTGCCACAATTAAGTTCCCAAGGACTCAATGCATGACTAATTAGAAAGTACAGGAAAATAGAATGAGGAGTTGGGAGAACACCAACCCCAAAGACAACTAACACAGAGGCAGGCATTCCTTTACAACTGAGCTACTTCCAGCATGGGAACAAGCTTCACATAACTCAGTTAGCAAAGTTTCTCCAAGCTTGGAGGGTGACTTCTCCTTGGCAGGCAGCCCCTCCATTCTTATGCTTCCAGTAAGGCCCACTTCCCATTTATCGCCTTAACACAGCAGCAAGTTCAAAATGCATGCACTGAATGGGAATTTCAAGCTAAATTGTGAGGCTGTTGCAGTCTATACAATGCCAACAGACACTGCTTCCTGGATTTCAGTCACTAGCACTTGCACATCAGAAGTTCTATTCAAGAACATGCAAAGGTAGACTGCAAGTGTCTTTGGTCTAATAACCAAGACCTGTCAACTGAAGGCAACCAGAAGCTAGAATATTCTTTTTAAAAAAAAGGAAACAAAGAATACATCATTCCTCCAGAACAAGTATTCCATGCCTTCACTTTTAAGAATGTGAATAACTGTATTTTTTCCTCCAAATTTCCCTTCACCACCCATCCCAAGCTTTCTACAGTGCTCAGGGCCTTATTTATCTGGCAGGCAATATGGCCAGCAGTCCTCAGAGCCTCAGAAGCCCATCTCTGAGCTGGCCTGCAACCTAGATATCAAGGGATGCATCAGCACAAAGGAGTCCAGAAACTTCTCCCCTTGGAGTAACACAACTCTTGTAACAAGTTAATTTTTAGAAAATTGAGAGCAGATTCCCAAACAGCTCAATCACTTGTTGATCAAGGACAAGAAGAGAGAGGTGTAGAAATATGGTGTGTCCTGTATCAAGGAAACCTATCAGCTGTACAGCATCACATCAGTATGTGCTACAATGTACCAACACCTGGAGTTGTAGCAAGAACTTTCAAGGCTCTGTCCCTGCTTATTTATGACACAGAAAAGTGCCAGAAGTCACTGGACAAAGCACACACTGGGAAGGTTGAAGAAGAGTAAATTGAGAATGGCCATACAGTGCCATTAAGAGCAATCACCTTCCCACCATCTTGTCTCCTCCACAGCCTTTCACAGGCAGAGTCCAGAAAGCTTTGCTGTGATGGGGCTGGCTGCTGTTGCTTCACATAATTCAGGTGCTACCAAGATCCCCTGTTTAAGTTGCAAAAGGGACACTGAACAACATAAGAACCTGTCTGTACCAGTCTGATTCAGTCCTTGAAAAAAGGCTTTGCACCCTGACATAGATCAATGTCAGACTTGGAGCAAAAAGTCTCACTCCTATCATGGACCATATTAAATCCAGAAAAGTCCAGCTATCCCAACCTGAAGCTGCACCCAGCAGGAGACTTCCCTCAAAAGTCCAACACTGTGGCTGAGGAAAGTTTTCCCACATAGATTTTCCCATCAGAAAGTGAAGCTGTTAGACATTTGCCAACAACAAAACTTCACCACTCAAGGGGAAATTAAAACATACAAAGATTGCTTCAACGTGTGATACTTGACTGAGCACTTGAATTTTTCCTTCAAACATCCACTGGTGATTTTTATCTCCCTTCAAATTTTTTCTTCCCCTTCTGCATTAAACTAGAATGGGAGATTCTCCCAGGGCAAAGTTCCATTGGGCATAAAAAAAAAATTTTAAAAATCTACCAGCTTTTCCCAACATCATTGTTTAAAGCAGGTTACTGTGGTTTGACACAACACTTTATAGACTTGGAGAGTGACACATTCCCCTGACATCAGCTATCCAAACCACTGAGGCATGGGAAAACTGTGCAAGACTGCAAACTGGGGAAGGTCTTGGGTGAGCAGAGTCCACACTCATGTAAGCGTGGTAGCTCTGAACAAAGATCTGCAGGCTAATAGATATGTAAGACAAATGACATGTGGTTCTCATTGCAGCTCATGCTTTGGGAAGGGGGTACCTTGGAAGAGATCCAGCTGGGATAGGTTTATCCCATTACTCTCCTGTAATTTTCTGCCGTTTCAAACCCTTTGACAGTTGCTGTAGTTTAACATCACACCCCCTGCAGCCCCAGGCCTGTCTGACAGCGCAGCAGACAAAGCCACCTCCCTCCGGGGGAAATCCGCACCATATGCGAGCTCCATGCAAGGCACAGGGCTGGTGCTCGCCCCTGCACCCCCGACACAGAAATCCACGGTGTCCATGCCTTTTCCCACTCCCCAGCCAAATCAGTGGTGTTAACAGAAGCCCTCCTCCACAGCAGCACAACTCACGCAGACTAGGTATTAGCAAGGGAGGAGGAAAAGAGGTAGAGACAGGATGGACGAGCCCTGAATATTAAATCTTAAGTCCCCATTTAAGGAAATGACAGGGGAAAAAAAAGAAAAAAGGTGAAATTCAAGAACAACTGGAATCAGGTTAAGCCACTCTTTTACTTTATACAGTGCAGCTCATTCATCTGAACAGCTGTTTCACCTCTAGAGAAATACCCAGAGAAAACAGAGGGGAGGGGGAGAAGCCTAAATTGTTTGCTCTACTGAAGCAGTAAGATACAGTAAATCAAACCTGATTTATATTAAGTTTATAAGAATTTGGGTCGGGGTGGGGGGAGACGAGAAGAGTGGGAGGTTTAGTTTTAAACAGCTACTTGGAAGTTGCAGCTCTTCAAGAGAGATCCATAATTAAGGGCTTTCCTTTGTTGAGCTGAACAAGTTTCTCCTCGCAGCCGAGGGCTATAACAGTTCCCTCTGCCGGCATCCCCAGTGCAGGAGGTTTTCCTGCTCCGGCTGCGCACTGCGCAGGGACGCACAGCCCCGGCAAAGCCCCTTCCCCTCCCCGACGGGCTGGGTGCGGCAGGGGAGACTTTACGAGTGTCATTTACCCGAGCTCAGCTCCTCGATTCCCCAGCCGCTCCCTGCCCCAGGCGGCGGACAGTGTTGCGGGCAGGTAGGGAGCGTCCCGCACCCCACGGAGGATACGGGCAGCCCAGCCCGGTTCACCGAGGGGCAGCAGCCCAGCCCGCCCCTGCACCCTGCGAGGGACCGCTGCCCGCGGCTTTGCCGTGCCCGCTGGTCCCCCCGGAGCCACCGGCGGGGCGCCTGGAGGCGGACCCACCCGGTCTTACTCACCGGCGACTGGTGAAGCCGCTGCCCGGCGAGCCGGAGCTCTGCTCTGGGTAGTTGTGCTGCAGGGTTGATGCTGGGAATTGATAGAGAAAGCCAGTGCCCAGCGTGCATCCATGCAGGCAGCAGCACCAGGACAAGAAAAGAGCGAGCTGCATTTTTGCAAGAATGGGGTTCTCCTACCGCCTCCCGCTTTCCCTCGTACACCGCACGGCAGGCACACCGTGCTCCCCCGGCCGGGGTCACGGCAGAATCCCACGGCACGGAGGAGCCCCGAGAGGCGGGGCACGGGGTGCCGGGCACACGGGGATGGCTGCTCCGGCTGCCAAAGGGAAGCCCCGACCCTCGGCAAGCCGAGCCCCGGCGGCGGCGGCTGCTGCCCGCGCAGGGGGTCCGGGGCCAGCGCGGCTCGATGCTCCCAGGGCGCACACTCAGCCCCGGATGCCTTTTCAAATTTGGCGAGGTTGGCCCGACTCCGTCAAAGGGGGCGTGGGGCTTCGGCGTTAACCCTTGCCAGGCCTCGCGGCAGACCCCGCTGCGGAGGGGTTCTGCCGGGACAGGCGCCCGGCCCGGGACAGGCGAGCCGCGCTCCCGCAGGACACGGAACGCGCGGGGCACAGCCGGCAGCACCTCGCGGGCAGGGAGCACCCGGAGCGCCAGTCCCCACCCAAACCAAGGCATCACCGACACACAGCTGAAGTCCTTGTGTCTCCCAATTAACCGAGGGCCAGGTCGAAGGTAAGACACTGCTCAGCTGTGCAGCCGAAATACCCCAAATACCCCATGTTCATAGATAACTTCTGCTGCAGAAGCTGCACAGATAAAATAGGAAATAAATAATTTTAAGACATTTCAATCACAAGATAAGCAGTGAGAAGGTGATCAGCGCTTTCACTATCTGCTCATCCTGGCATCAATTAGATTGGGACATAGGTTAGTGGTGAATATGACAGTGTGAGGTTGACTGTTGGACTCAGTGATCTTAGAGATATTTTCCAACCTTCATGATTCTATGATTCACATAGAAGCACTCCCTTTGCCACCACTTCCCACAGACCCCCTTGGTTTATCACCCAGGATGGCCCTGAGCTTGAAGAATTGCACAGTCAACCCCAGGCAGGAGGAACATTTTTGCAGTTGTAGAAGGATGTGGGTGTTTTGCAATGGTAACACCCCAAGAAGGAAGGCAGCAGCAAGGATGCCTCTCTGTACAGCAGCAGAGTCTGTGTTTAAAACCTTTGTACATTCCTCATTTGGCAACAGTGTCACAACCCCATTTGCTGGCCTAGTGTCCCCAGCTCCAAGGGAACCTGGGCTGTTGCGGCAAGCAACATCTCTGCACCAAACACCTCAAGGGGGGATTTCATTTTTAAGATGACACAACCATCTTTCTAAATTTTTTACCCTCAGATCCTGCAAGCTGTCAACACCCTCTCTGCACCTTCACTGTTTGTGCAGTCAGCCAAGACAGCCCTGATGTACCACTGAAAGCAGGTCTCTTGCTGGGGCAGTCTAGGGGCCCAGGGCCTCTCCATGGGGCTCTGCAAAGGCAGAGACCCTCTTCCCTCGAGGGCAATACAATCCCTTCAAGATGCTGCAGCTGAAAAATGTTGCCTACAAGACACTGGGAAAATCCAGTATCTTGTATCTGGCTGGCTCACCCAGCCACAGGTGAGCAGCCCCCACTTCCCCCATGGTGCCCACCTCTCTGTGTGCACACAGAGATAAATAGCCCCTGGCTGGAGCCTGGAACCAGACAAGTTTAGACTGCAAATGAGGCACCGGGATTTTAAACAGCCGCTGTCATTAATCACTGAAGCAAATCACACAAGGAGGCAGAGATGCAGTTTGTATTGCAGCTCAGCACAGCCTCCCCAGGCTGTCCCAGGCCCAGAGCTGGGGTAGGCAGTGGACCAGCCCTCTCTGAGCCCAAAGGGGACCTGTTCCAGCAACACTGGACTGCCAAGCCCACTCAGAAACACACATTATTTATTTACAAAAGGCCCTCGGTGCCTGAAGCTGGGACATAACAGACCCCTCTGTCCCCAGCCCTGGCTCAGGGTAGCCTGCGCACTCTTCCCTTTATACTTCCCTCACCTCCAGCAAGGGGAATGTTTTCCCTTCTTTCACTCCCAAGAAAGCACACAGCTCCCAGAAACTTACCCTAGGATGTTCAGCCTTTCAGACATGCTGCTCAGAGTCAGTCCTCAGGAAACCTCTGCTCAACTTGACAGGGGAACAAAAGAGACTTACTCTCTGCTCTTCTCTCTAAGCGGGACTCCAAACCACTCCAAATTCAGCCTTTACCTAGGAAAGGAGTCAGGAACAGCAAAATAGTTCTTAGAGCAGCTCTCTAAGACCCCCCTTCCCTTCAGTCTGGGTGCTCATCCTCAGCTCCATGTGCACAAAGTGGGTACAGCTGGACCTCCACCCCAGGAGTTCATCACAGCACCAGACTCAATGTTGAGGGCAGGGTTCAGCCTTTTATCCCAATCACACATCCCTCTCTTGACAGGCTCAGATAGATCATTTATCAATATTTAACAACACTGAACAGCACCAGTGGCTTTCTGACCCATTCTCCTGAGTTAGACCCTTCAGAAGCTCTTAGTAGTCTTCAAGTCTTAACTTTGCAAAAGCATTTTATTTTCAGCTGCATGGAAAATTTGCTGCTTCAGCCTTCACTGATTTTGCAAGACCCTAGGAGATATTGAACACAGGTGATTAGACAAGACATGATTCTGGCAAATTATTAGAGACATCTGTAGGAAGCAAATGGTCTTCCTGTTTCATGAACAGAGTGGAGACCAGAGGTCAAATGACTTTGCTCAAGACTGCAAAGAGCTAAAGGCAGAGCCAGAAACAGAGCTCAGATCTCCAGACTCCCATTACTTCTGCCATGTCCCTAATGCACATTTGCTTCTATTCTGTATGGCTGATTTAAAATGAAAATGAAGAATTGACTTCCAAGCTGTTTCTGGAAAGAGAGAAGAAAGGGTGATATTGTCTACTGTAAGGGGAGAATTAAAGATGACATTTCATTTTAGTTCTTTGGATATGCATAATATAATCAAACACAATAGCAGTAATAAATGAATATTTTTTCTCCCCATGGTGCTTACGAGTGCAACATATTCTAACAATTTCTCAAAACTATGTTGATAAATTGGAAACACAGTGATGGAGGTAACAAAGACAGCCAACAAAAACATAATCCCTTCAATTTATCAGAGGGACTGGCTTTGAGAAGAAAACCCTTGAAATCTGAACAGTTCTATTCTTATAAACCAGACGTAATATATTTAAAATAGAAAGCTACACTTTGTATGCCTGTTAATTAAAGATTTGCCCAGGCAAGCAGGGCTAAATAAATTATTTTTGCCAATTCAGTTCAAGATGAAAGGGGCAGATGCACACAGGAAAGCCATGATGCAGAACAGCACTGGGGGAAATAAGTATAGAGGTAAGGGGCAGGTTTTCATGTACCAAGCCTGTGGACTCTGCTGTGATAAAGAAGAAATCCTTGGAGAGCTGTCTTCCTGCACTCTGCTCACCTGCTATGCAAATGCCAGCCTTACCCTGTCATGTCAGAAGGATGATCCATTGGACATAGATCATGTGGGCACATGGAATGTGTTTCAGCTCCCCAGTCCATTGGGCAAACCTGAGACTTAAGACATCAGAAACTGTTGATAAAATACCTATAATTTCTTTAACCATACAAACCCTACCATGCAAGCCAACCAATAAATGAAGAGGTGGAAAATACAGACAATAAAAGGAATAATCAAAGTTTAATCTGATTTTTGTTTGATTGAAAGGGAAATACTGGAATGATACAGCAAAAGAGGGATCTGTGGCACAGAAAGGTAGAAAAGCGCTGTAGTATCTGTAAACAGAGACTGCAGCTCCACAATCAAAATGCCATCTCAACTCTTCAGCACCACTTACAGAAGTCAGTAATTAGCTGAAAAAGAAGAGCTACAATGTTGTTAGAATCATGGCAAACAAATTTTGAAAGGCCAACCCCTAGGATTTTTCAAGTGCACTTTTCATGTGGCTACTAAGAGGAGACCAAAGGAAAAACAGCTTTGTTCTGTTTGATAACACCTTGAGGAGTTTTAGAATTATGAAGTGTCCTTTTGAAGCTAGAATTTAGTCATTGATAAGATCATCTAAATCCAAAAATAATTTAGATAAACCCCTTCTAGCTTCCCAAAATGCATAGATCATTGTGATATACAAAGCATTCAAGAAGCCTTGGAAAATTGAAAGAGATGGATAAGAGGTTAGTAACAGTAAGGGTTCAAGACCTCTATTATAAATTAAATTATAAGATTAGTAAGGTTATTGTAACACATCTGTTACTGGGGAGTCAAACCTAACCTGAGCCAGACTGAAAATTTTATGGGACTGTGGAGGTTTTTCTTTTCAGCTAGTAGAGAGATATTGTGTGGACATTTCTTACATTGGACCACAAATAAATCAATCACAAGTCAAAATGGAATAGAACTGAAAAAAGTCTCACACAAGCAGTTCAGCATACAGCAAACATGATAGACAGTGTTACTGTGTGAAGCATGAGAAATGAGTCAGAAGTCATGAATGGCAAAATTCATTGACCATAAATGAGAACTTTGCCTGAGTGAAGTCCACTTGTGTGGATATTATAAAGTAATACAAGGGATAAAATAACTCAGATTGAAGCATAATTCAGCAGATGGAAAATGTGATGACTCAGCTGATCAGCAAGACAATGCCTATGTCTGGTGGAATTATACATACTCTGAGCATTACTATGTCCTGGGAAAAATGATTTATGTCACCTTTGATGTTGGGCACTGATCTGCACAGGCACAGGGAGTTTGTGGACACACCCTTGATCCATCAGAATCATCAAGAAAGCTGCAGAGCAGAGTGCACACAGGTGTGATAAAGACAAGGCAGAAAATAGCACCAAGGCTATTGCACTCAGACACGCCAGAGCAGAAACACATCCAGAAGTAGGCAGGAAGGACTGGAAGAGTTACCTAATCCTTCTTCCTTCTCCCAGTAAGAAGGCAAGATCTGTTATAAACAGATTATTGTTGACACAATTTTTTTTGCTTTGTTCTGAAAGATCTCAAGCTAGAAAGTCTCCATGGTCATCAGAAAACAAATTTCAATGTTTGTGCTCTTTTCTGGTAGTTTTTCTTAGCATCCAACCTCATTCAGTTTTACTGTAATTTAAGATCTTAATGGCTTACTTTTTTTCATTACGCATGTAAAAAGCTATTCTTCCTCTCACTGAAGACTTTTAATTCCTAATTGAGGATTAATGAATGTTTTAATAACATTCCTTGTCTCCTAGAAGCAAAACAATGGCAGCTTCTTCAGGCCATATTAGATAGTTCTGCTTCTTTTTTGTATTTTCCTCTGGATTTTCCAATTGGTCTACATCTATTTTATGGTATCTGTGACTTACATTTCTGTGGAACACCACTGCCCTGCTAAGGATTTGCCTTTTTGACATCTGTACATCATTGTTAATCCATGTTCATTTTGGGATTCTCTACCTTTTTCCACAAAACTGCTAGCCTGACATTCCTTTATCCTGTACTTGCTAGTCAAAATTATTCCTGCCAAAGCATAGTGCCCTGCAGTTGTCCTTAATGAGTTTCATCTAATTTTATTCAGATTATATCACCAGTTTGTCAAGGTCACTTGAAATTTTAATCCTGCCTTCCAGTACTCTTGCATTCAGTTCCAGCTTTGCCTCATCTACAGATTTAATAAGTATGCTGTCTCTTCCATCGCTGAGGTCACTAAAGAAAACATTAGGAGGTCTGTCTCCATGTCTGTATTCTCCATGTCTGTAATGATCCTGTTCATTAACTGTTCATTAAACATCATTCAGTCACTAAGGGCTGCCTGCTTGCTTGATGCTTTACAAGACATAAACACTGATTATAAATTCTCCAGACCATGGAGAATCTTGAACTTCTACAACAAAACAAAGTACATTGTAACAAGTAGTGGGAGAAGCTACCAGAGACTAGGTTGCAATTTTTATTGGAGTCGCCGACTATAGGATATCCAGATTCAGTGGTTTCCCAATGCTTAGCTAATTTGAAAACCTGTCCTGAGTCATGGACTCTTTTAATCTCAGAGAAGGAAGGGCTTTAATGACCTTGCTTGACTTGAGGAACCCAGTATGAGTGGGAGTCTGAATTCCCCTTCTGTATTGTGTAAATCACATAAGAGAGAGTGAGCTCACTCCCTTCCTCACAAAATATGCAAGCAAATGCACACAAAACACATACCTAAGGAGTTATGGAAATAAGCACCCTCATCCCAGCTCCTGCACACCCAAGGCACTGCCACCTGCCCTGGGGAACCAAGGAGAACAATTGGTGGGGATGCAAGTGGGGACACTGGTGTTCCCTTCCATCCACCCAGCAAATTTGAATGTTCTAGCCATATTTTTAGTGATACTTTTCTTTAATTTCCTAGGAATTTTCTCCATGGGCCATGACAGCAAGGACTAACCACAACAGTCTGCTTTTCTTATCTGGCTTTCACAGCCAGAAGTTGGCTTTGGTCCTTCAAAAATTTGTAGGCAGCAAGCTGAAACTTGCTGAATTTGGTCCCATTGTATATGGACCACCATGTCCATAGCAGGATCCTGCCCAGCTAAGAGCTGAAATTGCCTCCAGTATTTTCACCTTAGGTGTTTGCAGTTCAGGTGGATTAACAGCAGCCATATGCTTTCTCCCTCTTCTCCCCGCCTGCCTTGCTCCTCAGCCTGCTTACCTGTCTACAGCTGTGTGTTCATGGCAAAACTTTTGTCAGGCAGTGCCTCCCTGCACCATCCTTGCCCATGTTGGACCTTCCACACAGACTGCAGGACCTTCCTTTTCCTCCTTGCTGAAGGTGTTTCCTAAATCCTGCTCTAGTGTGGCTTCCATTGCCTGTGTATTACTGGCCAAAGTCACAATTCCACTGTCACTCTCCCATCTTCCTTAGCATTCCATCTTCACCTTACCCTGCACATCCAGATTCACAGGGCCTCCCTGTTAACTGACATTACATACTCCATCTGACATTGGAGCATCCACATGAACCTCTCCCTTCTCTGTTTTCATTCTTTTCCCAAGATCCTATTTTCCAGTTTAACTCTTCTTGTTTCCATAGACTTTGTCTGTTTCAATGTGATTAATCTCCTTCATTGTTTTAAAATAATTTAAAATCACTGGAAGATCTCTTTTTAAACAATGTAATACCAAAGCTCTTCAGTCTTGCTTTATAACTCAGAGCTGAAAAGCACAGAATTACTGTCATTTTCCTTGCTTTATCCCTTAATCATATCCTCCTTAGGCAGAGTGAGCAGTACTGAAAAGAGCACTCTCACCAAGAACTCACCAGTGGTTTAGGTAATAACAATAACACCTTTTTGATATATATTCTGTTCTTACTGTAATGCAGCCCAACATCCTGTTCAGTTGTTGGGGTATTTTTTTTTTCTACAGCTGTGTGTTAGGCTGGGAGCTATGGGGATTATTTAAAGAGAATATTTTCCAGATTTATCAATTTACCTTTATGAACATTTTGGTCTCCTCATTCCAAGGGGAGCAATCATCCAAGCAAACACCAGCAGTGTTCAGGGGCACTGCCTTGCTCTTTAGCTGGCTCTCTACCCAACCTCCTCTCTTGAACCTGACAGATTCCTCCATGGAAACAATAAAAAGGCAGCTAAGGTGCTAAATAGGAAAGATTGCAGGCATTAAAGGATAAAGTCACTGCAAAGCAATAGGTTCCAAGTATTTCTTGGCTAAGCACATGTACACTAATGCTAGCTTAGGTGTTCACAGTATACTCCATTGTCAGCAATGGATTCCACACCTAATGGGTTTGGTTTCCAAAATCCATCCCTCTTCCAGAGCCTTGCTTCCATTTTTAAATGACCCAAGCTGGAGCTACTAAATTGTGCTTTACAGATATCCAGCTCCACACACTGAACACAAATCTCTTGTACCACAAGAAATGCTCTTCATCTCTGTTTTCTCTTCTGCCTAAGGGAGATCAATCTCTCTACAAATGCAAAACCAATCCCCAAATAATCCTCTGGGATTACACTGGCTCACAGCCCCTCATGCCACAGGGTCTCAGGAAGGAAGGATACATGGGCTGTCAGTCTACACCCAGAAAGAATATGGTTGAACTCCCTGACCTACCAGAGCCATCAGGAAATCTCTCAGTGCCTCCCTTTGTAAGACAGGGTTCACTGCTCTGTTATGTATCATGGCTATTGTAAGGATAATAGAAATGGAATAAAAATGACATGGTATAAATAGTAACAACAATGAAAGAAGAGAAATAAAAATAAAAGAAGCAAGATGAGATGTAATCTAAAGAGAGATATAAATTGTTCCTTGGCAGAAAGGAAATTATAAAGTCTGCAAGATACTATGAAATGTTTAAACTGATTGTTGCCCAAAAAAAGAAATAAAAGCTTTTGACCAGACAAAGGAGATTTTTGGTATGTGATGGAATGGTAGGACAAGACTATCAGCCTTGCTGTGTGCCTGGAAAGAAGTGTCTCCCAGCATTTTTTGGCTCAATTCAGAGTATTTAACTCTCAGATTGTTGTGAGAATCCCAGTGCAGTGCCCCAATGTAGGGTGATGCCCTGTTCTGCATTGAAAACAGGTGTTCAGCTGGCTGCATTCTAGTGGAGCACAGGAGATTTGTCCCAGATTTTCTGGACATGATCTCTAGGTAATACTTGACTTTGTTTTCAGATGTTTCAGTAGAAATCAGATAATAATTGTTCATGTACCAAGCCTTCCCTGAATGGACTGACAATAGAGCTGAGCTGAAGGCTGGGCAGAGGGGGATCCTGGCCAGTGTACATGGGAGGTGAGTGGACTTTGGTCCTGCAGTTCTGGAACATTTCTTGGAACAACCACAGTTTGTTGGGACTGGGACACTCCAGCTGTGGCTGCAACCAAGAGGTGCAGTCCCTGGCTGGGGATCAGGAGGACAACAGCCCTGATAACCCAACCACTCATTTCCTTAGTTTTGAAGCTGTGTTAGGTGAAGAACTACATTAACAAAAACCCTCCACTGTGTTTATTCATTTTAAATGGCTTTGAGATACAATTTCTTCAAAAGGCTCTATACAATCAATCTCCATTGTTCTGTATATATTTGCAGAAGATAACAGCTTCATTAAAATATGGTATGCCATTAACTGCAGTAAATATATAACCTTAAACCTTAAAATGTAATGTAACTAAATAAGAAATATGAACCTAAGGAGGTTAAGTGCAATCAAACACTGACATACACATTTGATTTGAATTAAAAAACACACACAGAGGGAAATAAAGGGCCTCCGTACATACTTGGATAACAGGAAATCCCCTGGACATAAAAATAGTGAATTTAAGAATGGAGAATATAAAGGTCTAGTTCAAATTAAAGGTTTTATGACTGAGGACTCCATTAAACTTTGAACACTTACAGTAAAGAGTTTGGAATGTTTCCAGTCCAATTCTTTATGTTCTCACAAGTGACAGATTATACTTCTGAACTTCTATGGCAAAAGAAAGAAAGAGTGATTGTATTAATCCATCTAAATCTGCAGCATGCTAATTTAGATGAAAACTATAACAATCTGTGCTTAGGTGAAGCACAGTATTTTTATAACCCAGCTCAAGACAGCATCACTAGCCAAGCCAAAAGTAGAAGATTTAAGTTCCTAAATTATTGAAGGACAATAAAATAATGAACCACTTAATACTAAACGATCAACAATCTGTATGAAATATGAAATCTTTAATAGTGCCCAGGCTACCTTGCTTTTTATATTTCCAAGACGTTCCTCGTGGTGTTTAAAATACAGAGAACAACACAGTGCTTCAAACCCCAGCTGCAGCAGAAGGAGGAGGTGCAGGAACCTGATTGCAGCAGGTCTGCAGTGGCACCCCCTTTCAGAGGGCCAGTCTCATACATAGGTCTTTGTAGCTCATAGATATTAAGGAGGGAATTTCAAATGAGGAGTTTGCAAGTGAGCCAAGCATTGGAAAACAATGCACTAATTTATTAGGCTTTAAAGGGAATTGAGGCAAAATTATCAAGAATAAATATTTTAAAGTTTAGGGTGTATAGTTAAGAATTCATCACAGCATCCAGGTACTGAAGCAAAGGAGCAAGGATATTATTCCAGATTTCTCAAAACATACTAATTACTGGTATAAATCTGTTGTCACTAGTGGCATATTGCCAAGAAGTAATTGAGCCTTAAATGAAAATGAATGTGAGACATGTGAAAAGAAAGCTGATTTGACCCAGGATGTTAGCAGAAACATAATGCCTGGAAGGATCATGGGGTTAAGGAACTCCTGTGTTTGGCTATAAACTGCAAAGTAACACATAAGTCAAACCAGAGAATGAAATTGAGAGAAAACAAAATCTTCCTGTCAGTAGGCTCTCCTCTCCTACAGGGTACATGGCAGTCCCTCTAAAGACACTCTGCACTGCTTTGCTTTCTTTCTATGAAGTCACTGAGGGTCTGGCCTTGAGTGAATAACCAGATCAGACAACGTTAATAAATGCTGTCCCTTCCCAGACCAACACGGGTGGCAAACACCGCAGCTGCCACTGAGGAACAAAGCTGCCTTTGAAATTCTCTATTCAAAACAAAAAGCATACGGGTCTCATAGAAAAGGATCCAAGAACCCTTCTGAATCACAAATAACAATTACCCTGTGATTGTCTTCTTTCAGTACTTTCAGGTCTGCCATCTCTGACAGCATTTTTAACCAAACATTAAGGAAGATTTTTCACCCCGCCCAACAAGGCTGCCACACTCCTTCTTGTAAGAGTAAAGGTTGCCCAGCACATCCCAGCACAATAATCCTCATTTCTCACCATCAGGCTGTGTTTCTCTTTGCCTTCCCTCACAACAGGTATTGGGAACACCAGATTTAGGAGGTCTGACTAATGGTACATATATATGCATGCTTTAATTCCATGTATCTCTCCACAACAGCCAAAAGGCCCCATCCTTCTCTCACTTGGCCATGACCCCACTGGTCCTCATTACTTCCCTTCTGTTTTGTGCAGTTTTGCAGTAAATGAGTTCATGGAGCAGATTATTTTATTTTTTTTATCCTAGAGGCATCAGGCTAGTTTTCAATTTAATCCATTCCATCTGAACAGGTAATTGGGAGAAAGCTGGATGAAGAACTGGGATTGTGAAGGGAGGCAAATACACAATATTTGAGTGGTGATACAAGTTAATGTCATATGTAAAAGAGCATATATCCACAGTGTAAATTAGAGTTCAGGCTCTGTCAACAGCCACTGAAGACTCTCCTAAACAGATGCTTCCAATTGTAATTCAGAATACCTAAACCAGAAGCCTAAAATTAAACAGCATGAATTTGACAAACCCATAGTGTCTCAATACTGTAATTCCCACAAAGAGTTGAGGTTCTGTTTACAAATGCAAATGATCTGGGTTTAAACAGAAATACTTTTGCCTAATGTTTTTTTATCATGGAAAAGCTGAAACCTTCCCCTATGAGGGGCAGTGAAGACCCTTTGAAGGGCTCTCCTGCTAACACAATAAACATCTCTGGGTTCTTTCCTCCCTAATGCTGTTTTTCTAGAGGTCCCTCTCTGATGAATTAGCAGTCCCAGTAGATTGTGGCAAACAATCCCACACACCACATTTTAGGAAATGGTATTTCTTGGAACTGATTGGTTTAGTCTGCCTTAATGCAGGCAAGTTAACACCACATTATCAAATGGACTGAGGTCACCAAGCTCAACCAGATGATCTGCTTGATCCTTTTCAGGCAAAAAAAAGAAAAAAAAAAAGAAGAAAATGAAAACCTTTGGATTCCTTACAGAAATCTGAGTGCTCCAAGCTGGAAGCAGTAGGCTTGGTCACTTACAGCCCACCCACCTACAGATCAAGATGGACTGGAACAACCTCCTCCATAAGCCAAAAAAAAGTGAAGGGGGTTGGGAGGTAGGAGGAAGAGTTTCATATTTCATCTCCCACTTTTAATAGAAAACAGAACGTGGTGGGAGGTTGAAAGGAAAATGGCAAATCCCTGGAGAACCTAAGTGTTGGCCTTGCAAGTCAAAGCTGTCAATCACACCGTGTGCCCTCCAACTCTACTTCTTGAAAGGAAAGAAGGAGAAACAGACTGGCACATTCAGCCACTAGGTGTTACTGTTGCTCCACGGACTTTAGAATAAGGAAAACATCTATCAGAGGCATCATGTGCAGCTGTACCTAAAGATTTAAACCACAGAAACAAACTCCTACTTCTGAATTCACATACTGCGACTCAGAAACCAGAACACTTTGGTGTCTTTTCTTGGGGTGGCCATAGAGGCAGACTGATGTTCCTTGTGTTTGTTTTTACATCTCTGCTCTGTTTCTCCATCTATAAAATGGAAATAAAGACCCTCATCTCCCTTGGAAGGACTTTGAGGCTATAGATCAATAGGAGTTGAAGTCCTTGACAATCTGTTGGCGTGAACAAAGCAGTAAGGTTTTGCATGAGCTTTTCCTGTTGATTCCAGAGTAGGTTTCCTGAGAGAGACTGAACTGTTACCCCTCAGACTCGTGACAAAGAGCAGGACTGCACTGCACCCCTGTCAATGCACCTTAATGTCCTGTTTCCCTTTGGTCCTTTGCCATAGCTCTACCCAAAGATTTTTCCAGAGAGCAGCCACACTTCATCCAAACCATCATTTACTTAATCAACTATGCTTTGAGCCCCAGAGACACATCCCTGCCCTGAGCTTCTTAACCAACAAGCTTTGAGATTACAATATCGATTTTCTCCTTAATTTTTAATAACAGGCTACGATGCCCAAAAATAGGTGCTCCTTCCTCTCAAATCCTGTATTGCATGCCTTGCCCCCAGGTGAACCAGTATAAATAAATGGATGATGTAAGGCAGGTCCCTGTCTGCACCCACTGAAGAGCTGTTTCTGCACACACACAATAAATGTCATGCAATGCACAGCAACCAGGCAGAGCCTCCCCTTCATGGTGAGCTGTGCCATGTGGTTGTACTTCTAACCCAGGCAGCATTTTCACACACAACTGGAGTGCTCCAGGGCGTGTTGCCCAAAGTTTGGAAACATTGCTACAGTACATTAAACAAAGCACCAATGCTGAGCCATAAAAGCTTATGAAAATTTTTTTTGAGTTGTTTTCATAGGAAAATTTTTATGTGCCACATTAAACGAAATACAATGCAAACTTAAAAATACTGAAAGACTGAATGTGTTCAAGTATTATCTGAAAGCTGACTGGCATTACATTTTACTGCTGCTTCCAGTAAAACGAGTGGGTCTCCACCTTGGAGGCAAATATCCTCTGATCTGCAATTCAGGCAAAAAGCAGCACTTGCCCTCAGACAACAATCAATGTGTCTCTCACTCAAGTTCTCACTCACATTTCTAGAGTGAAGAAAAGCTTTATTGATATATTATTGATACCTTGCAGTGGCTTTTGGCTTTTGAAGGAAGAAGGAGGATTTTTACAAGGAAAATCACCTGAAAATGATAATTTTTGCTTGCTACCAAAACATTATGGTGGAAAACCTGCTGTCTAATAAATGCAAGACATAAAGACCATTGTCTGGAAGTAGTTCACTTACTGCTGGGGTTTTCTCTCTGCTTCAGTCTGACAAAGAGTTTTAAATCAGTGAAGGAAAATGATTCACACACGTGTACTCTCAGCAAACAACACCAGGAACTAACATAGCTTTCTCCATATGCCTAAGATGCTGATAACACCAAATGTACTTGACTTAGATGCCTCTGAAAACAGTCACCCTAAGTGGCTTGAAAGCTAAATTCCCACTTTCTAAAGTGACTTCAAACCCTAAATCACATGGATAAATCCAAAAATTACACCTTTAGTCAACTGTGCTCTCCTTACCCTTCAGTGGTTAATATAAACACACAAAGACCCGATCTGACACTCCATCTAAAAATTAATCCTAATTGCTTTCTGGGCAGCTACACAAACAGTCAGTTTTACCCAGTTTCAGTTACCTCTTATGCTTTATTTCTCCTTCTTCTGTGCTGGTGTCCACAATAGGACCCTTTATAACACATTTGTCTTCATGTGCTAGTGTCAGCTAATACCATGTGCCAGCTGAGGCTGTCCTGGTTCTTCTCTCTGGGCCACCCTTTCTGTCTTTCCTTTGGAAGTCATGGGTCTGAAATGTGGAAAACAACAAAGCTGAGGAAAGAATTAACTATGAGTTGTCCCAGCTCATTGTGAATTGTGACTCACACACAAATCTTCAGAAACGGAACACCAAGAATCCAGTCTGCTACAGCAGAACTAAATTCATGGATAGTTGCAGCTACTGCTTTTTCATTGTCTTAGTCCCACAAACCTGAAAAGAAAGGTTCTTCTGAAGTTTAAAATACTGCACCACATTGGGATGCCACTGCCACACTGAACCACTGTAAATTATCCCTACACAAGGAGTGAAACAACAAATGAGTCTCCACTGTGATAGAGAAGACTGTATCCCCTCAGTGAGAGCAGAGCATTTCTGGTTCACATTTATTAGTGTACTGGTAATAAACATTTACATTGTGGTAGCGCCTAGAGGCCCTATTTGAAAGCTTGTCTAGAAGTGCTATTGTACCTGGGCACTAAACAGCTCTGAAGCAGAACATCTGTCTGCCAGATGTTTTATGTTCATAGAAGTTGCCATTTCAAAAAGTCTCTTGCTTCCCTTAACAAGCTTTAATAAGGATCTTCAAGAGCTTGGTTTCATCATCTTTCCAAGGAGAATCTGCAGTTAAAATCTGAATGAAACAAGGGAGAGCACTGCTTTAGCTAGTGAGAGACACCAGAGTGAGAAACCACATTGACAGAGAGCCCTGGAAAGAGGGCACTGACCTCTGGACGTTTCATCCCTCCAGGGCTGCCTACCAGGGCACTGGGGCCAATGCAGGAGCAGTGTTGCATGGATGTGGCCAGCAATGGAGTGCAGGAGTGGGCCTGGTGGTCTCTATTCCATCTTTCACTGACTTTTGGACCCTGAAAGGTTGCAAAGGAATCATAGGCTTTATCTTCTCATGGTTCAAAGATTGGTATCTATGGACAGAAAAATGGTCTGAGAGGGACTATCAACTTTCTCAGGGGTCATCAGCTGTTCCTCCTCTGGCCAATACTCAGGGGTCACACAGCTGGAGATCCTGTTCCCTGCTGAAAGCAGCAGCTGGGAAGATCCAGAAGGAATTCACCTTTACCATAGCTGCCATGGGCTTTGCCAGCAAGTACATTGCTAAGGATCCCTTGCTCTTTTGCTGTGACACCATACTTGCTCCAGCAGTCTGATGAGCAGGCCAGGCAGAGCAAGGATGGAGCAGGGGAAAAGTGAGAGGACAGCAGGGATGAAGCACACAGATTTACACACAGAATCATGAGCCCGGAAGAGACCTTTAAGGTCATTGAGTCCAACCCATGCCCTAACATCACCTCAACTAAACCACAGCAGCGAGTGCCACATTCAATCTTTTAAACACATCCAGGGACGGTGAGTCCACCACCTTCCCGGGCAGACAATTCCAGGACTTTCCCGCTCTTTCAGTAAAAAACTTTTTCCTAACATCCAACCTCAATTTCCCTTGGCGCAGCTTGTGTCCTCTCGTTCTGTCAAGCAAGGACCCTGCGGGGACAGAGCAAGGGACACAGTGAGGCAACAGCAGGGATGCCGGGATACGAAGGGGACAGAGCAAAGACGGAGCGAGGACACAGTGAACAGACACAAAGACGGAGACGCGACAAGAAGGGGACAGAGCAGTAAAGAGAGCGCGGAAATGGCGGGAACAGAGCGGGAACACGAAGCGGACACACAGAGTGGACACGAGAGGGACGCACGAGGAGACAGGAGGCCGCGGCGGGCAGAGCCCTCAGCGCCGCCTCAC